>WWET01005133.1:60079-71150 GCA_011038615.1 Limnodynastes dumerilii
AGGCCTTTGCTCAGCTCAAGGACAGTCTTTCCCGATCCCCGGTGCTAGCGGCCCCTGACTTCCGACGGCGGTTCATTGTGCAAACTGACGCATCAAATTGTGGATTGGGAGCTGTGCTGAGCCAAGTGGGGGAGGACGGCTGTGAGCATCCTGTGGTCTATCTCTCACGGAAACTGATTGATCGGGAGATGGCATATGCCACCATTGAAAAGGAGTGCCTGGCTATAGTGTGGGCACTGAAGAAGCTGCAGCCATATTTGTATGGACGAGAGTTCTCAGTGGTCACTGATCATAATCCCCTCAGTTGGCTGCAGCGCACAGCGGGTGACAATGGACGGTTACTGAGGTGGAGTTTGGCTTTACAACTGTACAATTTCTCTATTTCTCACAGAAAGGGTAAAGATCACGGTAACGCGGATGGACTCTCTCGCCAGCAAGAGCCGGATGCATCGCCCCGAACCCCCTTACAGTCCAGAAGCAATGCTTGCCACACTGCTGGAAACCAGGACTAAAAAGTGGTGGAGGAATGTAAAGAAAATAGGCTGGGGGAGGGGAGTAGAGTCACCCCTTATCCCAATCCATACCCAGGCTGTACTTTTTAGCCCTGTTCATTACTATGAGGTACTGTGTGGCATACTGTGTAATATGGAGTTTCTGTAGCTGTAGTAGTGTGTTTTATGTAGGTAGTATGTGTTATATGTAGGGTGTCATGTGTAATGTATGATGTGTGTTGTATTAGAGGTAAGCCTGATTACAGGATATTGATGAGGGGGGAGGCTGTAGCTGCATTGATCCACTGACCCCCAACCCTCTCTCTGCAGGTCCATATAGGGTCCTCCATCCCTGCAGACCACAGGAAGAGCCCAGGGGGGGACTTTCAGTGTATCCATCCCCCCTCCTCCCTCCACAGGAAACCAGAGGTGTGTGTGACATTACAAATAACTGGCAAGGGTTATATCTGGGAGTGTCTGCTCCTTATCACAGATCTATAAGAGGGCATAGGTTATCTCCATCAAAGAGTTTGCCCAGGCCTCAGCCAGACACCTTGGCCCCATCCCAGCAGGGAGTTCTCTAGTGTGCATAGGGACTGGACAGTGTCTTAGACATTGATGGACAGCTGCCCCCTAATCAGTAAGTAGCCAATCACATTTGACCTCACCTGTCACATGTATGTGAGGGGGGTTCTGAGTAAAAAGGGTGAGCATGGCCTAGGGAGAGGATGGAAGTTGGTGTTGGAGGCTAATCTCCAGCCAGCCCTGCTGCTGCATTGGACTATACTGGGCTAAGAGGTGATTCTCTGCCCGGGCTCATTGTGGAACTCTTGCCCCTGGATTTACTTGGACTCATTTCTTCACTGTGGGACTTGTTATTGGCTGTGCTGGGCTTCATTTCATGCCCTTACTCTAATGCATTGTAATAAACCTGTCTGGATATCCTTATACTCCATGTCTGAGTGATCTGAAGGATCTGTATTTTCACACTGATGATCTAGTAGGGAGACACCAGGAGGGAGGGGTAACACAATGACTGATGTGAGAGGGAGACACCAGGAGGGTAACACAATGACTGAGGATCTAGGGAGTCACCAGGAGAAGTAACACAATGACTGAGGGTCCTGGAAGGCATGTGTATATACAGTAGGGTGACGGGTACAGGAGGGACATTATATAAAGGAAGAGGTATAATAGAACATGAGGACATGTGTATATACTGGAGGGTGACAGGTACAGGAGGGGACATTCTATAAAGGAAGAGGTGTACTAGAACATGAGGACATGCGTATATACTGGAGGGTGACAGGTACAGGAGGGGACATTATATAAAGGAAGAGCTGTGTGTGTGTCACATAATATATATTGGGTAGATTGGATGGGCTGTGTGTCTCACATATATACTAGGTAGACTGGAAGGGCTGTGTGGGTCACATATTATATACTGGGTAGACTGGAAGAGCTGTGTGTATGTCACATATTAATACTGGGCAGACTGGAAGAGCTGTGTGGGTCACATTTTATATACTGGGGAGCATGGAAGAGCTGTGTGTGTCATATTATATACTGGGGAGACTGGATGGGCTGTGTGTCACATATTATATACTGGGGAGACTGGAAGGGCTGTGTCACATATTATATACTGGGGAGACTGGAAGGGCTGTGTCACATATTATATACTGGGGAGACTGGAAGGACTGTGTCACATATTATATACTGGGGAGACTGGAAGGACTGTTTGGCTCTTATGTGTCTCTCTTTCAGTCACAGAGATAGAGGAGGCTCTGAAGATGGATGCAGAGGCATTTAAATTGAAATACAAGGTAGAGAAGCCGGGGCTGGAGGAAGACTCCCTCGTGTTCCACTGTCAGATGGGCCGCAGAGGACAACGAGCGACGGACATCGCTACCGCACTGGGATACAAGCAGTAAGTGTCCCCTGGGTACAAGACCAGGGCATGTAATCATGGATACAGCGCTGTATATAGACTGGAAGACTGGGGCATGTAACCATGGATACAGCGCTGTATATAGACTGGAAGACCGGGGCATGTAACCATGGATACAGCCCTGTGTCTAGACACAAAGAACAGGGCATGTAACCATGGATACAGAGCTGTGTATAGACTGTAAGACCAGGACATGTAACCATGGACACAGCGCAGTGTATAGACTGTAAGACCGGGGCATGTAACCATGGACACAGCGCTGTGTATAGTAAGGACTACAGGGGCATGTAACCATGGATACAGCGCTGTGTATAGTAAGGACTACAGGGGCATGTAACCATGGATACAGCGCTGTGTATAGTAAGGACTACAGGGGCATGTAACCATGGATACAGCGCTGTGTATAGTAAGGACTACAGGGGCATGTAACCATGGATACAGCGCTGTGTATAGTAAGGACAACAGGGGCATGTAACCATGGATACAGCGCTGTGTATAGCAAGGACTACAGGGGCATGTAACCATGGATACAGCGCTGTGTATAGCAAGGACTACAGGGGCATGTAACCATGGATACAGCGCTGTGTATAGCAAGGACTACAGGGGCATGTAACCATGGATACAGCGCTGTGTATAGTAAGGACAACAGGGGCATGTAACCATGGACACAGCGCTGTGTATAGTAAGGACTACAGGGGCATGTAACCATGGATACAGCGCTGTGTATAGCAAGGACTACAGGGGCATGTAACCATGGATACAGCGCTGTGTATAGCAAGGACTACAGGGGCATGTAACCATGGATACAGCGCTGTGTATAGCAAGGACTACAGGGGCATGTAACCATGGATACAGCGCTGTGTATAGCAAGGACTACAGGGGCATGTAACCATGGATACAGCGCTGTATATAGACTGGAAGACCGGGGCATGTAACCATGGATACAGCCCTGTGTCTAGACACAAAGAACAGGGCATGTAACCATGGATACAGAGCTGTGTATAGACACTAAGACCGGAGCATGTAACCATGGATACAGCGCAGTGTATAGACTGTAAGACCGGAGCATGTAACCATGGATACAGCGCAGTGTATAGACTGTAAGACCGGAGCATGTAACCATGGATACAGCGCAGTGTATAGACTGTAAGACCGGAGCATGTAACCATGGATACAGCGCAGTGTATAGACTGTAAGACCGGAGCATGTAACCATGGATACAGCGCAGTGTATAGACTGTAAGACCGGAGCATGTAACCATGGATACAGCGCAGTGTATAGACTGTAAGACCGGAGCATGTAACCATGGATACAGCGCAGTGTATAGACTGTAAGACCGGAGCATGTAACCATGGATACAGCGCAGTGTATAGACTGTAAGACCGGAGCATGTAACCATGGATACAGCGCAGTGTATAGACTGTAAGACCGGAGCATGTAACCATGGATACAGCGCAGTGTATAGACTGTAAGACCGGAGCATGTAACCATGGATACAGCGCAGTGTATAGACTGTAAGACCGTTTTAAACACCAAAAATCACAAGATAAAATATAAACACATAAACTTATGTAAATAAGCTGACACATATCGAAATACAATAAAAAAACAGACCTGTATCATAAAGAAATGACCACAGATGAAATAATCACATGTAGATACTCTACCGGGGCAATGAATCTCATCAACACAAATTATTGAAATCATCATTATGAGGACGGATAGAAGATGTATATATTATAGCCTCATTAGATGAAGTCTCGTATATACACACTCCTTGTAGATATTGGACTTCACAAAAAAAGATGTAGAATTGAATTGTAAATATATGTGGATGGAAGAGATTTAAATCTCATAAACAATAGTCTCCAGAGGATTACAAGTTAAGCCATTACAGACAACACATAGAGCCCGTCCGTATAATAGCAGCTGTAGGATGCACAGTATGATGGATTAGTCCGCTGTAGTAAGATGTTTTATACTTTCATATAGACATGAAGATAGATACTGCACACTAGATAGGCAATTGTGTGAAACTTGCACCAGATGGCTGCTATGACTAACGTTGCAGCAGTCAGCTGATGGATAAACTCGTCACTTGTGGGTCTGATGTAAGAAATGATGGTAATTCCCAACAATAGATATAGGTTCCCAAACCTCTAATGCACACCGGGACCAGATGGTAGCTTGCACATAGGATAACTAAAGTGCGTGGTCCTGTAGTTATGGAGAAGCTGGGTGTAAAACTTGGAGGTTAAAACGTTGATACCAACTCCTGTTACAGCGGTAGACAAATGTAAATAGTTCCCTTAATGTAATAACGGAGAGTTCCAGTATAAAATGCCAACAGTAAAAGCGTGTAGCAGAAATCCCAGAACTCACGTGTCGGCAACGATAGCTTTGTTAGGAACTGCAAGATATCACACAAGTGAGCGCCAGCGTCAGTGGCTTCCCAAATGGGGTAGAGAAGGATCCTGAAGTCAGCTGTCAATGTATCAAGATGCTCAGGAGCTCTATTATAATAAGAATAGTCCACACAAAAAAATGTGTGAAACATAGTAAATGGCAAAGAGTAGAAGCGGTGGTCCAAGGTGTCAGCTGTAGAGACTAGGAACCCTTACGCGTTTCTCCACGGATAGGTTTCATCAGAGAGTGTGAGACAGCCCACAGACGGTCTCCTTTATATTTGTGTCTCACAGGTGTAACTAGGATCTAATTAACATAGCGGAGTTGGATTTAACATGTGCAAAGAAGCAAAAACATTGCATATGAACAATACACACAATACATATAATACAATATAATGTCATGAGTATCCACAGAGGCTTAAAAATCTGGATATTTATCATTCTAAAGATTGACAATAATGAATTGTAATGTTTAAAGGATCAATACATAATAAATTCCAGAATATAAATAATAATAATAATAATAATAATAATAATAATAATAATAAATAAAGAGCAAACTCAAAATAAGATGCAGTTAATGAAAAACATAGAGAAAAAAGGTAAACAGGATAAGAAAGAAAAAGAATAATCTAATTCCTAAAATAAATTAATAGAAAACATTTATCAGACACATGATGGACTAGAACTTATAGCCCCCTATATCAGAGGGGGAAACTCTACCTCTAGACTACCCCCATCTGTCTGCACAGGCTACAGCATAATTATACCTACAGAGCTATTTTGAGACAACATAGAGTATTTTCTTCATATATAGGGTATCAATAAAGAATAATCTCAGAATAGAGAGGGTTTAGTCATGGTCCAATTCGATGGAATCATTCAATCCGTTCGGACTTCACGTATTTAATCTGAAGATCCAATAAGATTCTCTCTTACAAAGAAGAGAGAATCTATCGCCCTCTCTAATAGTAAAATTAAATAATAATAATAATAATAATAGCAGTTAATAAAAAACATAGAAAAAAAGGGTAAACCAGATAAGACAGAAAAAGAATAATCTAATTCCCAAGATCAATTTAACATGGTCAATTAATAAAAAACATTTATCTAATAATATAATGGTATTAGAGATGAGAGGTGATAAATAACAGTGTAATAGTAACGCTGGTCAGTATCTGTGTAATAATATAATAGTATTAGAGATGAGAGGTGATAAATAACAGTGTGATGGTAACGCTGGTCAGTGTCTGTGTAATAATATATAATTGGACTTGTGATGATGTCTTCTCATTCCATTATATGTACAGTTCCTGCATCCTTCACACCGGTCATTGCTTGTGTATGTTACCATGTATGTGTTACAATGACTATGCATGTTTTGCCGCGCATGTGTCGCCATTTGTTACTGTGTATTTGTGTGTTACCGTGTATGTGTTTCCATGTATGTGTTACAAATTCATGGTAACATGTACACATACATGGAAACACATACACTGTAACACATACATGGCAACACATACAAATTCATGGAAACACATACAGGGTAACACATACACAGCAAACATCACACATCTACATGTAACATATCCATGGCAACACATCACACATACACGGCAAAACATCACACATCTACATGTAACATGTCCATGGCAACACATCACACATACACGGCAAAACATCACACGTAACACATACACGGTAACACATACACAGCAAACCTCTACACGTAACGCATACATGGCAAAACATCACACATCTACATGTAACACATACACGGCAACATGTACATGGCAACACCTACACATACACAGCAACACATCCACGGCAAAACGTCACATGGCTCACATCTATACGTAACAAATACATGGCAACATGTCACACATACACGGTAACACACAGTAAAACGTACACGGTAACACATACACAGCAACACCTACACATACACGGTAACACATACTTATACATGGTAACACATTCACATATATGGAAACACATACACATTCATGGTAACACATACATCGTAACTTAGGGCCTGATCCAGACCTACGCTGTTGTGCGTAGCGTATTATCGCCGAACGTACCACCGATGCACGGCAATAGGCCCTCCCCTTGCTCGTACCTAGTTTAGCTTCCATACGCTCTACCCTAACTTTTGTGTTCGTTCCCGCGGCCGTCCGTACGTTCTTTGCATATAAACGATGCTTAGCACGTCCATACTGTATAATTTAAATGGCTCCCCTGCTTATATTCCTTAACTCCAGCGTCCATACGAACTTCATACTATAAACACGCCCCGTCGTCGGTAAAAACACAAAGTATACGGTCGCCCGAATCGCCATTACGAAAAGGTCTTTGGTACGACCGGAAGTTGCCACTATGCGCATGCGCAGCGCGTTTTTACGCTTATGATCCAGGTCTGGATCAGGCCCTTATTTACATACACAGTATGTGTTACCGTGTATGTGTTACTGTGTATATGTGTTTTGCCGTGTACGTGTTACTGTATGAGTTACCGTGTATGTGTGACATGTTGGCATGTATGCATTACATGTAGACGTTTTGCCATGTATGTACGTGTATGTATTAACGTGTATGTGTTACTGTGTATGTATAGGTGTTGCCGTGTACATGTTGCTGTGTATGTGTTACGTGTAGATGTGTGACGTTTTGCCATGTAGGTACGTGTATGTATTACCGTGTATGTGTTACGTGTAGATGTGAGCAATGTGACGTTTTGCTGCGTATGTGTAGGTGTTGCCATGTACATGTTGCCGTATATGTGTTACATGTAGATGTGTAATGTTTGCCATGTATGCGTTACGTGTAGATGTGTGTGTTACCGTGTATGTGTGACGTATGATGTTTGCTGTGTATGTGTTGTATGATGTGTTACCGTGTATGTGTTGTATGATGTGTTACCGTGTATGTGTTGTATGATGTGTTACCGTGTATGTGTTGTATGATGTGTTACCGTGTATGTGTTGTATGATGTGTTACCGTGTATGTGTTGTATGATGTGTTACCGTGTATGTGTTGTATGATGTGTTACCGTGTATGTGTTGTATGATGTGTTACCGTGTATGTGTTGTATGATGTGTTACCGTGTATGTGTTTCCATGTATGTGTTACAAATTCATGGTAACACGTACACATACATGGAAACACATAAACTGTAACACATACATGGCAACACATACAAATTCATGTATGTGTGGGTGTTGCCGTGTAGATGTGTGTCGGGTGTGCTGTGTATGCATGTGTTGGTGTTGCCGTGTAGATGTGTGACGTGTTGCCGTGTATGTATGTGTGGGTGTTGCCATGTAGATGTAACATGTTGCAGTATACGTGTACAGTATGTATGTGTGGGTGTTGCCTTGTAGATGTGTGCTGTGTGACGTGTATGTGTGGGTGTTGCCATGTAGAGGTGTGCTGTTTGACGGGTATGCATGTGTTGGTGTTGTCGTGTAGATGTGTGCTGTGTGACGTGTTGCCGTGTAGATGTGACGTGTTGCCATGTAGTTGTGCTGTGTTGCTGTGTATGAATGTGTAGGTGTTGCCATGTAGATGTGTGACGTGTATGTTTGTGTGGGTGTTGCCGTGTAGATGTGACTGTGTGATGTGTAGATGTGTGCTGTGTGACATGTATGTATGTATGTGTATGTGTTGCCATGTAGATTTGTGATGTGTATGTGTGGGTGTTGCAGTGTAGATGTGTGACGTGTATGTATGTGTAGATGTGCCGTGTGACGTGTTGTCATGTATGTATGTGTAGGTGTTGCCGTGTAGATGTGTGCTGTGTGACGTGTTGCCGTGTAGATGTGTCCTGTGTGATGTGTTGCCATGTATGTATGTGTGGGTGTTGCCGTGTATGTATGTGTGATGTGTTGCCGTGTATGTATGTGTAGGTGTTGCCGTGGAGATGTGTGCTGTATGACGTGTGTATGTGTGGGTGTTGCTGTGCAGATGTGTGTTGTGTTGCCGTAGATGTATTTGTAGGTTTTGCTATGTAGATGTGTCCTGTGTGACGTGTTACCGTGTATGTATGTGTGGGCGTTGCCTTGATGTGTGACATGTATGTATGTATGTATGTATGTGTGCTGTGTGACGTATGTGTAAATGTGTGCTGTGCCGTGTATGTATGTGTGGGTGTTGCCATGTACGTGGAAGCGGATAATGGTGTATCTGTATCGTCTTGTCTGTACATTGTTCCTGCTGCCTGGTCCTCATGCTCCAGCCACAGCTCATACCAAGCCCAGACATTACATCACACAGACCTTGTATGTGTCCCGTGTAAGCTGCAAGTTTTCCTCTCTTTCAGTGCTCGCAATTATGGGGGTGGCTATCAGGAGTGGTCAGAGAAAGAAGGGAAATGATGACTGTCCCTCCACACCAACGTCCATAGTGCTGCCGCCACTTCCTGGACCTGTGTCATGTGGTCTGAAGCCAATCAGCTGCCGGGATGTGACGCTGCGCTGGGAGAATCCATGTATATGTCTGTCTCAAAATGAAATATTTCTCTGCTTTGACTCCTTGCTTTAATTAATCCCAGAGAGGCCGGCACTTCAGCCAGGACTCAGTACATTTACAGTGTGGCATGTCATATGTTGTGACTAATGGCTTTAAAACACGTCATGGTGATAGCCTTATGTCCAATAATACTTATTATTAGAAGCAGTAAAAGAGTATGGGGGACCGCGCTGCCTCACAGAACATGTTATCTGCCACTGGGGATATATAGGGGATTCCCAAAACCCTAGTTGATGCAAATGGAAGAAAAAAATGGGGGGTTTCCTGGGCGCTTGACCTATAATTACAAGGTGCATAAAATAAGTAGAATTTTAATAACCACAAAAACAAACGGTATCTAGGACTGTTTAGACCATATTAACAATTATAACAGTGTACACTGCATAACAAACCGTGCTATAATGAATACCTGTGCTGAGCACGCACGATAACGCTTGACAATGATGGTGTGAACACAAAGTTCCTCTAACGTGGACACAGATGAAATCCCACAAACGGCAATGGGCCGGATCCAGAACTACATCCGTCTTCCATAGACGGACGTAGTTCAATAAACAGTAGCTACTGCGCATGCGTAGTAGCTATGGGCCGGATCCAGAACTACGTCCGTCTTCCATAGACGGACGTAGTTCAATAAACAGTAGCTACTGCGCATGCGTAGTAGCTATTGTACGTAATCTGCGGTCTTTTAGACCGCATATACGCAATCTACGTATCGAAATGATATGCAGATTCCGTACAATAGCTACTACGGACGTAGTTCTGGATCCTGCCCAATGATTCTAAACTTGCGGGTTATCCTCAATAGTATTGGTAGAGGTATTAGAAAGCAATAAATTTGAACAAAGGAAGGTTCCATGTAGGAACATACTCAGTCACTTCCACACTTCTAGGGCTCTAAGCCGTGGTAAGGTCTAGATGCTCGTCTCAGATGCAGCGTGTTTTCCCAGAAGCCGATTCCTCCTTGATTGCGGTGGTTCACCCGGCGCCGACGCTGTGTGCACTACAGCCGCGCCTGGGGCACGGGACAGGGAATAGCTTGTGACAATGGTAGAGAGCTCTTTCCGCTTGAACCTACGCGTTTCACCTTGTGACAAGGCTTCTTCAGGGATACTAAGTCACAAACCTGTTTCAGCAGCAACTGCAGGCAAGTAGCAAATGGCAGGAGGAGGGGAAGACCAAACTTCTGGCGGCAATTTAAACAGGTCTAATGATGATTGACAGCTATTTCCCGTAGTTCAGATAAGAGATCCTGCAGACAAAAACGAGGGCTGTCTAGTTCAAAGAGCAGCAGGCATCAGAGGATAAATTGTCTCTAAAGAGTCCAAAATCTAAGCTGTGATGATGTCCTGTGAAAAGAGTTATTCTTGACAGTCCATATATGGATGAGAATATAATAAAATATATAAAAAACAACAAAAAAACAAGTGTACCACCATCTAAAACAAGAAGTGATGCTAAAATGGGTCCAAATCATATAGCAGAGAGAGTTTGGCAACACATATATGGCAGAACACAGCACAAAATATTCTATAACCCCCCCCTTTTTTTTCTTACAATACTTATTATTAGACCGTCTTTTCCTGGGCAGGGTAGATGCAGAGATTCATAAACAGGGGGGACAGGGAGGACCCGGAGAATTAGAAACATGGGCGACAGGGGGATGCGGAGATTCAGAAACATGGGGGACAGGG
>WWET01005134.1:19541-38933 GCA_011038615.1 Limnodynastes dumerilii
ATGTGTATGTGTGTGTGTGTATGTGTGTGTATGTGTGTGTCTGTGTGTGTGTCTGTGTGTGTGTCTGTGTGTGTGTGTGTGTGTGTGTGAAACACCCCCAATCGCTGGCGGTTCCTCTGAAGAAGAGATCATTAGGTTTACAAGTGTTACCATCCTGACCGGACAGAATTACACTGAGCGCATGCAGCCCAGTGTATGAAAGCGCAAAGGGGAGTGTTGGTAGATATTCATTTTATAATTAACTCAGGGGTTGTTAATTAAAGAAATGCACCTAAATATATATGTATTTATCTGTGTGCATATCCCATATTACATTGCATAACGGCACTGTCCAATTATGACAGCAGGTGGCGCCGTGTCCCCCCCCCGATAACTTCTCTCATCAGAGAATGCTGGTTCTCCGCTCATGTGCACAGGACAAGTACAAGGACTACAGTTACTGACACGAGGCTCTCTCTGTAACGTTACAAAGGTGCTGCGAGCATTCAGTGTGCAGTCATCCGTCAGACAGACAGACCAACCGGACAGACAGATACACCGACTGGACAGACAGACAGACACACCGACCGGACAGACAGACAGATACACCGACCGGACAGACTGACAGACCGACTGGACAGACAGATAGACCAACCGACCGGACAGACAGACCAGATACACCGACCGGACAGACAGACAGATACACTGACTGGACAGACAGACAGACACAGACCAGACAGACACCGACCGGACAGACAGACAGATACACTGACTGGACAGACAGACAGACACAGACCAGACAGACAGACAGATACACCGACTGGACAGACAGACAGATACACCGACTGGACAGACAGACAGACAGACAGACACCGACCAGACAGACAGACAGATACACCGACCGGACAGACAGACAGATACACCGAATGGACAGACAGACAGATACACCGACTGGACAGACAGACAGATACACTGACTGGACAGACAGACAGACAGACACCGACCGGACAGACAGACAGATGCACCGACCAGACAGGCAGACAGACAGACTGGACAGACAGACAGACAGATACACCGGCTGGATGGTCAGACAGACAGATAAACTACACAGAAAATAGATAGCGCTATTACTACTGTAAAACTAATTTTATTATGAAAATACAATATTATTATTAAAAGTAGAATAACAGTGTATACGCTGGAGATCACAGCTAACCCCAGTCAATCACACCTTAAAAGATGTATAAGTTACCTTACAACAGTAATTATGTGTCTATCAAGCAAAAAACCACTAGAGAAAATGCTAATAGAAAGCACAGAGAGGACACACAATAGATGACTTGTTCATATATGAAGTCCTAATACATAGGAATCGTCAGTCTGTAGCCTTATACGTGTAAAGTGTCCAAAGTGCAGATGAAAAATGAAACAGTATCAAAACGTTGATAAATATGATTCACTCTTAGCTTGTTATACTTGTAACTTTATATCCACACGGTGTAAAGCAGGGTAGAGCAAGGTGGTATATTGCTTATAATCGGCTTGCAAGCTTTATAAAGAGTGACCCAGTCTGTGTATGGAAATACATAGTATCAGGCAAGTGATATTCAGAGATTGACTCACGGTGGATACTGCAGACAGAGAGCTTGCGCCTCTTCACCGGTCAAGTAGATTTATGCATACCGGCCACTTCCTCAGATAGAAATTGTCCCGGCGGCTCCACGTGCTTGGAGGTCTTGAGGGATGATTGAGTACGTTTGAATAGAAAGACACTGATGTGCACTAATTAAAACCACATTGATTGGTCATATGCTGAATAAAAGGATCCATCAGGACTCTCTGATGAAATCTCTGACCTAGGCGAAGAAACGCGTCAGCGTTTGGTTTAAGTGGAGATATACCTTTGTTACCCACAAGAACTGTTGCCCGTACAACCCTATACTAAGCTGACTACCCTGCATGGTTATCGGCACACTACTAAGTCCGTGCGGCACCTATTATCTTTAAGGACCTAATCCTGCCTCCTTCCACATACCTCCACTGGGCGATCGACGATCTTTCACTGAGAAACGTGGGAGGAGTATTAGCGGTACCAGTCCAGAGTGCAGGCGGGACGTGGAGCCGCCGGGACAATTTCTATCTGAGGAAGTGGCCGGTATGTATAAATCTACTTGACCGGTGAAGAGGCGCAAGCTCTCTGTGTGCAGCATCCACCGTGAGTCAATCTCTGAATATCACTTGCCTGATACTATTTATTTCCATACACAGACTGGGTCACTTTTTATAAAGCTTGCAAGCCGATTATAAGCAATATACAACCTTGCTCTACCCTGCTTTACACCGTGTGGATATAAAGTTACAAGTATAACAAGCTAAGAGTGAATCATATTTATCATCGTTTTGATACTGTTTCATTTTTCATCTGCACTTTGGACACTTTACACGTATAAGGCTACAGACGGACGATTCCTATGTATTGGGACTTCATATATGAACAAGTCATCTATTGTGTGTCCTCTCTGTGCTTTCTATTAGCATTTGCTCTAGTGGTTTTTTTGCTTGATAGACACATAATTACTGTTATGTTAGGGGTTAGCTGTGATCTCCAGCGTATACACTGTTATTCTCCTTTTAATAATAATATTGTATTTTCATAATAAAATTTGTTTTACAGTAGTAATAGCGCTATCTATTTTCTGTGTAGTTTTTCTCTGCATGGGAGTGGGTTTCTCCCAGTGATAGCAGCTGTCCTATTGTGAATTATTAGTATAATACTAGCTGGCACCATAGAATTGCGTTTTATCCTTTTTAGACAGACAGATACACCGACCGTACAGACAGACAGATACACCGACTGGATAGACAGACAGACACATCGACCGGACAGACAGACAGTCAGACACATCGACCGGACAGACAGAGAGTCAGACACACCGACGGGACAGACAGACAGATACACCAACCGAACAGATGGACAGATACACCAACCGAACAGATGGACAGATACACCAACCGGACAGACAGACAGATACACCGACCGGACAGACAGACAGATACACCGACCGGACAGACAGATTCACCGTCCGGACAGACAGATACACCGACTGAATAGACAGACAGACACACTGACTGAACAGACAGACACACCGACCAGACAGACAGACAGATACACCAACCAGACAGACAGACACACCGACCAGACAGACAGACAGACACACCGACCAGACAGACAGACAGATACACCGACCAGACAGACAGACAGATACACCAACCGGACAGACAGACAGATACACTGACCAGACACAGAAAGATAACAATAAATATTCCCCTTAGAGTTAGCCTAGAAACGTGTTAGTCAGCTCAATATATCCTAAGGCTGTTTCTGCTAAGAGTTTGTGGAGTTGTTTAGAGTTTGGAAGGGAATTTGGACCCATTGACCTGCAATGTGACAAAGATAGATGAGAATGGCCCTGTGTTCACAACATTATGGAATAAACAATAAGTAAAATCTCTAAATGAAAACCACGTGAGGAGAGTAGGGGAAGAAGACACGAGTAACGCTATTACATAAACCACTTTCCAGGTCCCAGAAAGGTCTACATTGTTCATGTCCCATGGATGTGACAACGTCTTCTCTACGTGATAGTGCCAGTCCCTCCAGACAACGGGCACGATGCCAGTACCTGACATGGGCACGATGCCTTCAGGACGACTGACTGGACCACTGTAGATATCTTTAGTAACCTTACACCGCTGCCTGCTAAGGTCAGCAGAAGATTGACCGGTGACGTATTGCGTGTTGTTAAGTAGGGAGTTATTACAGAGGTTTGTTAGTGCCTAGAAAATTGTTATTATTATTGTAAAGGGCTTAACCCTTAGTTTGATAGTTTGATAAGGAACCTTGTGTTATTGTTAATCTGTTATCATGTTGTTAGAGATACGGTCACGGTAGGTAAGTGGTGAGTAGGGTCCTCTGCGAGCTAAGGTTTTCGTACAGGAGCAACCAGGTAGGTTGATTACAGGTAGGTGGTGGATAGAATACTGCAGATTAGTGGTAGGCTGCTGTGTTTTCTTCCAGGGCCGCGTACATCGGGGTTGGGGACGTCTGGACTGACGGTGAGTAATACACCTTACTGGTTTGGGTGCTCCGTATCCCACGGCCACGGATGGAATTTTAGGCGCGCAAAATATTCCGTCCGTTCGCCTTCCATTGGCGATAAAAGGGGGTCTGAGGCTCCGGCCAGTGATGACCATTACCCTGCCAGTGGGCTAACATTCTGCTTCCTTCCACAGGCCTCTCTAGCTTACTAGCAAAGCATTAACGGTTATTCCTTCACAGGAAAGAAGGAGGGTCGGGCTCCGCAGCGGAGGTAATCGGCGTTGTTTGTTCCGGTCGGCCATCAGGAACAGGTAGGACTCCTGGGACAGGGTTGGGTGACCGTTCGTAGTTGGTCAGATTACTAGTATCCACAGTGTTATAAACATAGGGCCTGATCCAGACCTACGCTGATGCGCTGTGCTTAGTAAAGCACAGCATATCGGCGTGCACTCCCCCCGACACTGCCCTCTGTGCGAGCGTATTTTCCCTTGCTTACCCTAACTTCAGCTGGCCTAAGCAAGGGAAAATACGCTCACACAGGAGCGTACGACCGCAAACCCCTCCCTCCCTCATTAAACTACCTCCCCCAGCCCACCTACACTAACTTGAGCATAGTAACGGCGAGGGACGCCCCCTCAGCCGTTACTACGGTGATAGTAACGCCGGGCAACATCTGCCCAGTGCATGCGCAGATTGGCTTTTAAGCCGATCTTACGCTGCTGGCTGGCGTGTTAACACGTAGGTCTGGATCAGACCCATAGCAAGTAACGGCAGATAAGAGCCACAAGGCCCATCCAGTCTGCCCAGTTGTTTATTTAAAACTATACTGACCCTGGACCCTATTTTACTCTCCATTTAGTTATTTTTTTGCATCAATAGTTATTAATTTTCCATAGAGAAAAAAAAAATAACGGGATACAGAAAAGAAAAGGGGTACATAGCATAGTAACACATCATGCTGAGAATAATAGATTAAAGGGAGGGGGTACATTGAAAAATAGGGGTAGGGGAGGGGGGAGGAGTCCATCTTACACACTTTGCGCTAATCATTGTTATACGACTGTTTAGATACAAGAAACATCCCATCAATAAGAGCTTAAACTTGATCATATGGGTCTGGTTATTCATTAAGGGTAAATTGCCCGTTGGTAGGAGATGAAACAGAGGGAGAAACAGCCCGCTGTCTATCTTCCTCATAGATATAGTCTGACCAAGGTAACCACCTAAAGTGAGGATTAGAGGCAGATGCAACATATGGTACACCCACTGTTTCCTTCTTGCAGTGAAACTGAATTTTATCCCGGATCTTGATAATAGTCGGAGGATGGGGGTCTTTCCAGTGTTGGCCTATTGCTGCCCTGGCAGCAATTAATATGTGACCTAGAACATACCTATGCTCCACGGGGAGGGAAGGTGGGAACAGATGTAGGAGAGCTACCGCTGGTTCCGGTGGGATGGGGGACTTTAAAACCTTAGCAGCGAGATCAAAAACCTCTAGCCAGAGGGGCCTGATCTTGGGGCAATCCCAAAATGTATACATAATATCTGTTGCAAATCCGCAATTCCGCCAACACAAATTAGAAACAGAGGGCCACATTTTATGTAGTTTAACTGGTGTAAGATAAAGGCGGTGAAAAAATTTATAGAACATTTCAATATGGTTAGTACACTTCGAACATTTGTGAAGCTGCTGAGCGAGTTTGGACCACTGTTGAGGGGAGAGGGTGACGCCCAGGTCTCATTCCCACTGCACTTGCACTGGTGATTTAACATATTCAGTTGGGGTAGTTAAACAAGAATACCAAAATGAAATAGCTCCCCTAGCCCCACCAGTAGTGAGTCTAGAAAAATATGAGAGGGAGGGGGCCGTAAATACCCTGGGGTCTTACGCATGATAGTGATTCAATGCCTTAATTGCAATTGGAAAGTTAGATTAGTCGGGAGCCGAAATCTATGAGTTATAACATCAAACGTATGAACCGTACTTGATGAAACCAGCTCGGAAATAGAGGTCAGACCTCTGGTTTGTAGGACAGAGACGGACAAATTAGGAATGAGGCATGATAATGCTGTAAGTGATAGATTGCTAGTGGGTAAAGTTAAGTCTAAGTGCAGGACAGCCACCCTGTGCCACACTATCAATGCGTCAGAGACCGTCTTCAAATTAAGTGTAATGGTATCTCTATTGGTTTTAGATAACCAAATCATCTCCACCAAAAGGAATTTATCTAACGAGCCTCTTTCCAGATCTACCCATGGTTTTTGACCGGGGGGGAGGGAACAATCTCTCAGCTGTGCTATAAGAGATGCCTTCTGGTATGCGAATAGGTCAGGTAGTCCCAGTCCTCCAAAATTCTTTGGTACGGCCAATCTTGGCGGCTTCTGCTTCCAGATATATGACAGAATTAGTTTTTTAAATTTAAATCTTGTTTAGGGAAAATGTATGGAATTGAGCAGAACAGGTACATAAGTTTGGGGAGAAGTGACATTTTAAAGGCTGCTAATATACCAAGCCAGGAGACCTCAAAGTTGGACCATGACCCTACTAGGAGGCTCAGTTGAACATACATAGGGTTAAGGTTTAATTTTGCCAATGGACAAGAATGCCCAAATAAGATAACGCCATTGATTTCCACGTATAGGAAAGTTTTTCTTTCAGAGACTCCAAAACTCTAGTAGACAGATTGCATGGAAGTGCCTCTGTTTTAGTAGTATTAAGCTTATAATAGGATACAGTGCTATATTGTGATAGTATATTGTGAAGAGCTTCAAGTGAGGTCTCCGGACTGGTAGCAAACAGAAGGACATCATCTGCGAACAGACATAGTTTGTGAATAGTACCATACAGGGGCGTAGCTAAAGGTTCATGGGCCCAGGTGCAAAAGATCAGCTTGGGCCCCCCACTAGTATATTGTGCTTCAAGTGAGGTCTCCGGACTGGTAGCAAACAGAAGGACATCATCTGCGAACAGACATAGTTTGTGAATAGTACCATACAGGGGCGTAGCTAAAGGTTCATGGGCCCAGCCCAGGAAGGTCAGCTTGGGCCCCCCCCACATAGAGGCTGGTTGAGGTGCACTACTATAGTGCCAGTGGAGCGCAGCGCACCTCAAAAAACCTGTATGATCAGGTCCACAGAAGACAGATGAGTGACAGGCTGGTGCCCCCAGTATCCCTCATCGTGTGTCCAGTTCCCCCAGTATCCCTCATAATATATCCAGCCCCCCAGCATCCCTCATCATATGTCCAGTACCCCAGTATCCCTCATCATATATCCAGTTCCCCCATTATCCCTCATCATATGTCCAGTACCCCAGTATCCCTCATCATATATCCAGTTCCCCCATTATCCCTCATCATATGTCCAGTACCCCAGTATCCCTCATCATATATCCAGTTCCCCCATTATCCCTCATCATATGTCCAGTACCCCAGTATCCCTCATCATATATCCAGTTCCCCCATTATCCCTCATCATATGTCCAGTACCCCAGTATCCCTCATCATATATCCAGTTCCCCCATTATCCCTCATCATATGTCCAGTACCCCAGTATCCCTCATCATATATCCAGTTCCCCCATTATCCCTCATCATATGTCCAGTACCCCAGTATCCCTCATCATATATCCAGTTCCCCCATTATCCCTCATCATATGTCCAGTACCCCAGTATCCCTCATCATATATCCAGTTCCCCCATTATCCCTCATCATATGTCCAGTACCCCAGTATCCCTCATCATATATCCAGTTCCCCCATTATCCCTCATCATATGTCCAGTACCCCAGTATCCCTCATCATATATCCAGTTCCCCCATTATCCCTCATCATATGTCCAGTACCCCAGTATCCCTCATCATATATCCAGTTCCCCCATTATCCCTCATCATATGTCCAGTACCCCAGTATCCCTCATCATATATCCAGTTCCCCCATTATCCCTCATCATATGTCCAGTACCCCAGTATCCCTCATCATATATCCAGTTCCCCCATTATCCCTCATCATATGTCCAGTACCCCAGTATCCCTCATCATATATCCAGTTCCCCCATTATCCCTCATCATATGTCCAGTACCCCAGTATCCCTCATCATATATCCAGTTCCCCCATTATCCCTCATCATATGTCCAGTACCCCAGTATCCCTCATCATATATCCAGTTCCCCCATTATCCCTCATCATATGTCCAGTACCCCAGTATCCCTCATCATATATCCAGTTCCCCCATTATCCCTCATCATATGTCCAGTACCCCAGTATCCCTCATCATATATCCAGTTCCCCCATTATCCCTCATCATATGTCCAGTACCCCAGTATCCCTCATCATATATCCAGTTCCCCCATTATCCCTCATCATATGTCCAGTACCCCAGTATCCCTCATCATATATCCAGTTCCCCCATTATCCCTCATCATATGTCCAGTACCCCAGTATCCCTCATCATATATCCAGTTCCCCCATTATCCCTCATCATATGTCCAGTACCCCAGTATCCCTCATCATATATCCAGTTCCCCCATTATCCCTCATCATATGTCCAGTACCCCAGTATCCCTCATCATATATCCAGTTCCCCCATTATCCCTCATCATATGTCCAGTACCCCAGTATCCCTCATCATATATCCAGTTCCCCCATTATCCCTCATCATATGTCCAGTACCCCAGTATCCCTCATCATATATCCAGTTCCCCCATTATCCCTCATCATATGTCCAGTACCCCAGTATCCCTCATCATATATCCAGTTCCCCCATTATCCCTCATCATATGTCCAGTACCCCAGTATCCCTCATCATATATCCAGTTCCCCCATTATCCCTCATCATATGTCCAGTACCCCAGTATCCCTCATCATATATCCAGTTCCCCCATTATCCCTCATCATATGTCCAGTACCCCAGTATCCCTCATCATATATCCAGTTCCCCCATTATCCCTCATCATATGTCCAGTACCCCAGTATCCCTCATCATATATCCAGTTCCCCCATTATCCCTCATCATATGTCCAGTACCCCAGTATCCCTCATCATATATCCAGTTCCCCCATTATCCCTCATCATATGTCCAGTACCCCAGTATCCCTCATCATATATCCAGTTCCCCCATTATCCCTCATCATATGTCCAGTACCCCAGTATCCCTCATCATATATCCAGTTCCCCCATTATCCCTCATCATATGTCCAGTACCCCAGTATCCCTCATCATATATCCAGTTCCCCCATTATCCCTCATCATATGTCCAGTACCCCAGTATCCCTCATCATATATCCAGTTCCCCCATTATCCCTCATCATATGTCCAGTACCCCAGTATCCCTCATCATATATCCAGTTCCCCCATTATCCCTCATCATATGCCATCATTTATCCCCAGTTCCCCCCCACCCCCAATACTGCCATCATGTGTCTCCAGCTCTCCCACCTCCTCACCTTTTCGCCTATTCCACCGCGGCGCGCACTCCTCCTCTGCATTCAGACGGCACTGCAACATAGGTGATGATGTCACACGTCGTGACATCATCACCCAGTGCCGCGGGCCCAGCCGGATCTTCACAGGCAGTGGTAATGCAGAGGTCTGAACTGCAAGACATTCAGACCTCTGCATTACCGCTGTAAAGCTCAGGGGCCCGGTCGCAAGTACGACCGCTGCGACCCCTGTAGCTACGCCACTGGTACCATATATACGTATTCCCGGAAGATAATCTAATTGTTTGAGTAAGAGGCTCAATGGCTAGGGCAAATATAAGTGGTAAAGAGGGCAACCTTGATGGGTGCCATTAGAAATGTTAAAGGGGATAACAGGAACCCGTTACTAAAAACACGTGCTGAGGGGCCCCTGTATAACGCCATGATGGACTGCAAAATGTCCCCTGCAAGGCCAAATCTCCCCAGTACCTGCTCAATGTATTTCCAATGAAGCCTGTCAAAGGCCTTTTCTGCATCTGGGGAGAGAAGGACCAGCCCCTCCCCAGATATTTCAGCCCAATCTATGATATTCAGAACCCTCTGTGTGTTGTCAGGTCCCTGCCTACCCAAAACAAACCCTACCTGATCTGGATTGATCAAACTAGGAAGCAATGGACTCAGGCGATTGGCTATCAATTTAGCAAATATTTTAAGGTTATAATTCCTACAATCTGACACATCCTGGTTTTGGGATCGTTATTATTTGGGCTTCCAGCATTTCTTTAGGAAAAAAGCCTATCTCTGAAACTTTGTTGTATAGATTGGTCAAAATAGGAGCTAACTGGGAAGAAAATTTTATATAAAAATTATTAATACTCGACTTCCACCTGGGACCAAGGAGAATTAAGTGGCACTAAATCCTCATTAGGTATCAAAGGAAGGGAGAGGCCCTGTAAAAAATCGGAAATAGCTTCACATGTAGGTTGGGTTGTAGCAGAGTCATGTGCCAGGTTGTATAAACGGGAATAATATTCTGCAAATACATTAGCTATTGCAGCGGGATTCAAGACATTAACCCCGTTATTATCTATCATACATCTAATCCTATTTCTGGCCTGCTTACCTGTCAATTTACGTGCCAAAAGACGGCTTGCCTTATTACCCGCTACATAAAACTTCTGCTTAAGATTAGCTAATGCTGCCTGGGTTCTTTGAAGTAAGTGTGACTGCAACCTGAATGTCAAATCTTTTAATTCCTGTTTGTTGGCCATGGAAGTAAGAGATTGGTTAGCTCTCTCCGTCACAACTATTTTATCTTCCAGATCAAGTAGGGTCTTTAAATATCTCTTTTTAAGCTTAGCGCCTATTTGAATGGCTACACATCGAACAACAGCTTTAGGAGCACTCCAATAATTAAATAAAGAGGTTTCACCAGGTGTATTAGTCTGCATAAACAACTGTAAAGAGTCCTCTAACTCTTTTAGGGATTCTGGGATGGCTAATAAATAGTTCTGGAGTCCCCAGGACCTAGGGGGAATGTTAGTGATCTGAAGATCCCATGTCCACACAATGGGGGCATGATCTGACCAAGTGATGGGGAGAATTTTGGCGGATAATGAATGCTGAAGAGTCCATTTATCAACCAGATCTATACGTGAATAGCTATTGTGTACAGGGGAGTAGAACGTGTAATCCATTGTTTGGGGATAAAGAACACGCCAAACATCATACAAGTCAAATTCTGACAATTTCCGGAAGGCCTTAGAGGAGGCATGCGGGGATGTGGTGTTAGCTGAACGGTCTAACCTAGAGTCTGGGGCTACGTTAAAGTCACCAAGCAAGATTAGGTGACCTTTCCGTACTTTGGTATTTGTCCTAAATTTTGGAGCATAAATTGACGCAATTGTAATCACTCTCTCTTCTAATTGACCTACTATTACAAGATTTTATCTTCTAGCTTAGAATGGAGGGTAAAAGTTAGGTGGGAATTAATAAGTAACGCAACTCCATTTCGCTTGGCCGGACCATTGGCTGTAAAGACTGTGGGGTATCAGTTATCTGTGAGCGAGGGGGGGTTGGATATTGAAAAGTGCTTTTCCTGTAACATTGCAATGTCAATTTTTAGTTTATGTAATGTATTTAAGGCTATTCATCTTTTATGAGGGGAATTTAACCCTTTGACATTCAATGATAAGACTCTAACTATTATCCCGGTGAGGTTGTGTGGCTGCTAGCGATTTAAGAAAACCTGGGCGGGTTGTGAAGTACCAATTCCCATTAAGAGAAACAGTCATCATGGAGGCAAGAATAGGTTGACAATAGGATCACAGCGCTACCACTATATAACACAAGTATAAATTGACAAATTCCAATAGTTATATCCTGGAACCAGAATATAGCAAATATAAAATATTTTTGTTACTCAATGTAGGACCACCAGGTTTCAGCATTTTAGAGCAGGTATGTATTAAATCTATTTGCACTTCCCAAACGAATAACACCACTATCACAACAGAAGACAATACAGATGAGATATCCAGTTCAACTAGATATATTACTAGAATTCCAATATGTCAGTTTCTTACATAGGTTTTCTGTATATGAGCGCCAAGTCCCAGCACTCTGAAGCAGGTAGCAAATCGCTGTACCGCTGCTTATTTATGATGAAAATAGTATCTTACTTTGGTAGGGATTAGCAACCCTATGCGGTACTCAGTCTCATAAGTAGATTCCTCCCAGTAGAAGTATGTTTCTTCTCCTATTTGTATGGAGACAGTGGGGACCTCCGATGCAGCGCTCCGTTGTTTACCTTCTGTGTGAGAAAACCAATATAGTTGGTGATGTCATTTCCAAAAAATCCAATATGTTTTTATCAAAGGCTCCTGCGACAAAATGGGTCTGATTCACATCAGAGTTCTGCCCTGTGTAAAACATCTGTTTACATGCGTGTTAATCATTTTAACATTGTGAGTATATCTCATTTATACCTGTTTAAACAACTGATACTACGCGGCGACTGGCACGCAAAGGAATGATACCGAGGAGTGGATACCTAAGCTGAGGACTCAGGAGACACGTGCAGCCCCGACTCACACAGAAGGTAAACAACGGAGCACTGCATCGGAGGTCCCCACTGTCTCCATACAAATAGGAGAAGAAACATACTTCTACTGGGAGGAATCTACTTATGAGACTGAGTACCGCATAGGGTTGCTAATCCCTACAAAAGTAAGACACTATTTTCATCATAAATAAGCAGCGGTACAGCGATTTGCAGCCTGCTTCAGAGCGCTGGGACTTGCCGCTCATATACAGAAAACCTATGTAAGAAACTGACATATTGGAATTCTAGTAATATATCTAGTTGAACTGGATATCTCATCTGTATTGTCTTCTGTTGTGGTAGTGGTGTTATCCGTTTGGGAAGTGCAAATAGATTTAATACATACCTGCTCTAAAGTGCTGAAACCTGGTGGTCCTACATTGAGTAACAAAAATATTTTATATTTGCTATATTCTGGTTCTAGGATATAACTATTGGAATTTGTCAATTTATACTTGTGTTATATAGTGGTAGCGCTGTGATCCTATTGTCAACCTATATTCTTGTACAATTTTATTAGAGCTGTTTATATATCTCTAGACAGTGGATTTCAAGCTGCATATACCACTGGAATTAGTGCTGAACCTATACTTTTTTCTTTTTCCCTTGAGTCATCATGGAGGACCCATCAACAGGAGGGTTGGGGGAAGGAAGGGAGTTAAAAACCAAATAGGCCAGTAACATCAGCCTAGATAAATTGTCGAAGGGGAAAAACGAACATGCGACTAATTATTTGGGGGGGCTCTGAGTGAGATGAGGCCCGCCCAGACAATTCCCGTCCCAATCAAAATGGGCAGAACAATAATAAGCACCAATTTAGGGACCAAGAAAAACTTATTTATGCTAACAGTTGTCCTAACATGTATAAAGTATTATTCCTATGTAATGCTAACAATAACATATGTATTAAACACCAAACCAGATCTAACCATATTACTATTAAACCTTTAATTTAACCGAAAGCAAGACTATCAAAAAAATAGACTAGCTATCACAACTAGTAAACGTAAGCATGTGAGCTCAGAGTTTACCCAACACAAGTCCATTCAGCAGAAATTGAAGAAGACATGGGTGCTGGTGTTGAAGGAGGGGAAAGATTCCATTCTTCTAACAGCTTAAGCCCGGCCTCCTCAGAAGATACACTGTAAGTAGCATTCTCCCAGGTTATAAGCAATTTCACTGGGAAGCCCCAGTGGTAAACAATGCCATTTTCTCGCAAGGTTAGGGTCACTGGGGCAAACGAGTGACATTTGTTAATTATAACCATTGAAAAGTCTTGGAAAAGCTGGAGGTCTCCCAGATGTTGAGCATTGTCCAAGTGATGAGCTGCTTTCAAGATCCTTTCCTTAGTTTGGAAGAAATGGACTCTCAAGAATGTGTCTCTAGGTGCATTACTAGGGGTATTTCTAAAGCGCGGCAGCCTGTGGATGCAATCAATTGCTAGATCTCTGTCGTCCGTTCCAGGTAGAAGATTCCGGAAGAGAGTCAATGCAAACTTTTCCAACTCTGAGTTAGGAATAGAATCTGGTATCCCTATGATCTTTAAATTGTTTCTCCATGCTCTATCCTCTAGATCAGCGATCTTATCTTTAAGCTGGGCCACCTCCGACTGTAGTCCCTCTTGTGCTGTAATCAGGGAATTATGAGATATGACCACTTCCTCTAACTTAGTTTCAAGATGTTCCGTACGGGTATTCATGTCGGAGAGGTCCTGGCGAATTTTTCCCACCAAAGCTTTCAAATCTGCATAGAAATCCTGGCGAAGCGTGGCAAATAGTTGGTGAATCGTTTGGATTGTGACTGGCGCATCTAAGTCCAGTTCTTGCTCCTGAGTCTGAGGAGCCTCTGGTGAGGTTGAGGTGGAGGGTGGAGAGTGTGGGGGAGTTCTGGCTGACACGTTATCTTCCATT
Source organism: Limnodynastes dumerilii (assembly GCA_011038615.1). Lineage (NCBI taxonomy): Eukaryota > Metazoa > Chordata > Amphibia > Anura > Limnodynastidae > Limnodynastes > Limnodynastes dumerilii. The sequence goes on from WWET01005134.1 coordinate 34,050, forward strand.
GACTTGTTGGCACTCTCCAACTGCTTTGGTCTGAACTTTTAAGGAGGTGCCAAAGTTGCAATCTTTGGTTTCTTTGGTGGCATTATGCAGAGGAGCAGTATTATATATCCGTTAAGATTATAGACCGTAGGGAAACTTTAGATCATAGGTGCAAATTCGTAGCAGTAAAAGTAGTTGTAATAAGATCAGTGTTCGCATCCACACAGCTCAAGTTTATTAGATAGCTACATACAAATCGTCCATTTGAGGAAAGCTCCAATGGAAGGCAACTGGAACAGGGATGTCTGGGCGGGTAACTGGTCAGTGCATCACATTGCTCCGCGACAAGTGGAGATCTTCAAAGCTGCAAAATTCTCCTTATAGAAACTAGTTTGGGGAGGGTGCACTATAGTAAGTGAAAAGTGCAGCTTATCATAGTATAGTAAGTAGTTGAATATTTAGCAGTATGCAAAGGGTTAATCTGCAAAGAATATGACTTTGGTGGAATTATTCACTTGATTGCTTTGCAGGGAGATGCACTATTGATAGTGATAAGGTAACACAATAGAGGGATCCCCAGCACCAACTCAATCCAAGTACTGGTACTGCAGGTGCCCCAAATTATCTGAATGGAAGCACTCAAGCAGCACTGGGCCTTCAAGATCTTTGTGCAGTGTGTAGAGGGGCTCTGTGGCAGCAGCAGGTAGTAATGGCGTCTCCAGACTGTGCTTAGCACATACAGCACCTCCCCCGACACCACCAGCCGACAGATAAGCGCAGCTAGGCTTCAGTCACCCTGTTTGCAGGCTGAATACCTTTTTAATTGGTATTCCCAAGGAGAGAGGGCAGCAGGGAGCTTGCAAGGAGCCGGGAGGTCCGGTGCGACGGTACTCGCCGCGGTCACGTGGGTGGCAGGCCGAGTCTCTATGGCTGCAGTTTCAGACACCGGGGGAAAACGGAGCAGGCGATTGGAGCACACCCTGAGGGGGCCAGATGGAAAGAGGCACCTCTCTGTGGATCCTGGTGGTGTTTAGGGTCCCCAAACATGCGGCGGTAAACTCAGGGCCTAGGAGCCGATGTGAGACACGTCCGTGCAGCTCGGCAGTCAGGCCACGCCCCCCTCTCCATTAGTTTGAGATTTAGGATATCCTTATATTTATCTCATGAATGTTTAAACCGTTCTGCTGTGTTAGCCTCAACCACCTCACATTTCTTGGTATGTTTTGTGACACATACCATAGACCATTTTAGTTGCTCTTCTTTGCACAGTCTCTAATGTATTTATGCCTTTCTGGAGCTATGGCCTCCAGAACTGAACACAGTATTTTAGGTGAAGTCGTAAAAACAATCTATAAAAGGGTATCACTGCTTCTCTCCTTCTGCTACTAATTCCTCTTCATATGCAACCAAGCATTTGACTTGCCTTTTTACATTTCTTGGCTACCTTTAAGTCACATGAAATAATGACTCCTAGAGTTCCAGGATAAATGTAATAAGAATCTGCAAGTTCATATTTTAAAGTTAAATATACTAAATATTATTACAAAATGTAGAAGTATTGGACATATTCCATATGACTGTTTTCACTATTGTGCATCTCTATAATATTAGTGCATTTAATATGTTATAAATAATTCCACTTGTTAAAAGGTCTGATTGATTAGAAAATAACTAAAATTGAATTATCCAGAGAATGCATTCATCGTACTGGATGTGACCTTTTGTGGCATTTGTAAAGCAAAATTAAATAAGGGCTGTTGTACAGAAATACTAGAAGTTGGCTCTAAAAGCCTGAACTATATCTAAGCTTCCCTCTGAAAGAATTGGCATTTATGGACAAGAGACAGGTTACCAAGATGTCAAAGACGCAGAACCTTTTAAAACCTCTATTTTACAAAATTCCTCCTCTAACCTTAAACTTCAAAACTGTAAAATGAAGAGATCCTTAATAATAGATATTATTATCAGTCAGGTATTCTATGAAATGTTTCAATGTTGTTCGTGGTGAAGGATCAGCAATGTTTACAATATCACTGGGCTGGATCCAGAGGAATGGCAAGGGGGCATTTTCCGTTCGCTGTAATAAAAAAAAACCTTGTAGTACCAGGAAGATCAAGGAAGGGATTATAAATCAAGAGGATTCAAGTCAGTCCTTGTAAGTATTCCAATAGTGGGATAGGACGGGCCAGTGCTGGAATTTTAAGCACTTCGAGTCTGATTCAGACCTATGCTCAGTCGTGTTTTTATGCTTTGTGTAAGCGTAAAAATGGCCATTTGTACTTACTGTGCATGCGTGGAGCAGATGTTACACAATGAAACTCTGAGCATATGGGCCTTGAGCGTACCAGCTTCATAACAACGCTCGAGGGGGTGTACCTGCCATATGAAATCCGTAAATACGCACCAAGGGCATGGGGAGGCATTTAAATCGTACAGTATGGGTGTACTAAGCATCGTAACTAAGCAAGGACGCCCGTGGTTATGTTTAGAAAAGTTAGGGTAGAGTTTGCTCTGTGTAAGACGGCAAAAGTAAGTACGAACAAGGGGTGTGCCTAGGGGAGTGCATCGTATGTACGCTGGCATAAATACGCTACGCACAAGAGCGTTTCATCAGTGTAGGTCTGGATCTGGCCCTTCCACTGGCTTCAGCCCTTACGTACAATTCATAGCATCGTCCTTTTGCGTGGGGATGGTGTGGAAATGTTAAGATGGGGTTCTCGGAGACTAACTCCAAACAAGCAAGGTGAGTTATCTGACCTTGCCTGTGCATTGTTTTAGAGAAAGCAGATGCTCTGTCTTAGTGAGGCACTGTCTTAGCGAGACACTGTCTTAGTGACTTTCGTCCATCAGATGAATGGATCACTGGTGTTAATTTAATATATTGAGAAAAGGGTATGGGTCTTAAAATCAGAAGTTGCATGTCTGCAAATCTGGAGGTCTCTGGTTCACATTCAGATGCTCACCCAGCTGGAGTTCTCCCCAACAAGCCTGTCCATCAGCCAGAAGCAGAGTTAGTTGAACACATTGACCTAAATCTATGGCTTGTCAATCTTTTTTCAAAAACCAAGAAAGAAGCTAGGAATAGGATCATGGTATACAATATACAAGCTATCAAGCATATCGTCAGAGCATCAGATTGCAGATCAAGAAGTCTCTGACTGAAAGTGAGGCGCTGTCTTAGGGAGACTTTCTGAAATGACTTTTGTCCATCAGTTGAACTAATCATTAGTATTAATTTATTTTATTGAGATATGGTTCTGGGTCATAAAATCAGAAGCTGTGTTTGAACACTGGGGGGTTATAGCTTAGTGGTAGACTATTTGACTGCAGATCAAGAGATCTCTGGTTCACATCCATTTAATTAAATTGAGCTGACCTCAAGAAGTCTGTCCATCCGCAGAAGCAGAATTAGTTGAGCACATTGACCTAAATCTCTGGCTAGTCAAGAAAAAAGCTAGGAATAGGTTTATGGTATATAATTTGATTGCAGATCAATAGGACTCACATTCCAAGCAAGGTTCTGCTTTATATAGGACTTTTTTTTAATGCCTTTGTCCATCAGATGGAAGAATAATTATTTGTGTTAACTTAATTATTTGAGTGTAGTTTTGGTTTGTAAAAACATTCAGAAGCCTTCAAGCATAGAGGGGTAGAGCATTAGACTGCAGATCAAGAAGTCTCTGATTTAAAGTGAGGCACTGACTTCAGAGCTCAATTGGAATGAAGAAGCTTTTATAGAAACCTTCTGTCAAGTTCTGGTAGACCGAGTAAAAGATGAGCTGGCTGCATGGGACCTTCCAGTGACCCTGGTGCTTTCATTTCAATATGCAACTGCATCAATATCAGATCTTAAGAGCACTCCTGTGAGGTAGCATGTGACCACAAAGTCTTCTCACATTTGGCACCTAGTTTCCAGTCCAGTAACCTGCTCCGCCTCCAACATCCACTGAGGAGCCTATACAACCGGGTCATTCACGCCTGTCTCCCCAAGAAATGGAGAGACACCAAAAAAATAATCTCTGTATGTACTGTGCTGATTCCCTAGGGAGCAACAACTATGCTCAGCCTTTCAGCTCCCTGTTACCACTGAAGGTTTCTAATCTGAATCAGATTGGGGCATGAAGGGCCCACCAGGGAATACTGTGATGGGGCCTACCGCATAGTCAATGGGTGTGGTCAAAGCGCATGGCCGGAGGTTGGTTGTATCAGTGAAACTTGCAAATAAACTGTGCATCATCTGTTACACCCATCAAGGACTGCATCAATAGCTCAGTGTGAAAAGCTGTTATACTATTCATTCTCAGTTATCAGTATCCTACTGAAATATATACAAGGCAGAGAACATACTACTGATCCCCATACTATAAGGACCACTTTAGACAATAGAAACTTCATCCTAGTTACCGTCATACAAAACAGATTATATCCTAGCTATTGCCATATCATACACACTGCACTCTAGGTATCACCATACAATACACACTGCACCCTAGTTATCACCACACAATACAGGTTGCATTTTAGTGACTGCCAAACAATAATTTTTTTTTTATAAGTTTTAATTTTTTATTATTTTGTCATTATTGGTGTGGTCTACATATAAATGTTGTGTGTTATATAAAGGGGTATTTTACTATTTCTCTCCATATTTGTCTTGATAAACTCAGTAAAAGAATATATAAAAAAAAAAAATTCTGAAGATGCTACATGCCTAGCAAAAGAGCAACTTTATTAATATGAACAGGAAAAACCTAATAATTTATAAGTAATAATGTCTCAATGGGCCTGATCCAGACCTAAGCGTAAGATCGGCTGAAAAGGATGTTGCAGATGTTGCCCGACGTCGCTACAGCAACGCCCGATTGTGGATCGGGCGTCCGTAGCAGCGCCGTAGGGACGCTGGAG
>WWET01005134.1:59089-70200 GCA_011038615.1 Limnodynastes dumerilii
ATATATATATATGATTATACTTGATGATAATTCCAATGATAACTGAGGAATTATGTATACACATTCAATACTTTATTATGCACAAGAAAATAATTATTTTGTAAATAAATGCAAGTGAGCTCACTAAACATAGATAAAAAAAATAGCAATCTGTAGTGCTATATCTTAATGATAATCCAAAAGCAAAGACAAAGAAATTGTTGGATACTGAAAAATTACAAAGTGTCCACTGGCAATCTATATACAGCAGCCACAATGCAATATTCCTTTCCTAAGCCAAATGCACTTGTGACACACAGAGCGTGTGGATACCTTCCAAATGTAGAAGGGAATAAGGGCTCTATTTACTTACCTTCCTTGTTCCCTGTGAAGGAAGCTGCATCAGGCTCACTTATCATCGCAGTGAGCCTGGCAGCTTCCTTCACATGATTTACAAATACTCACCGCTCCTGCGAGGTCCCGCGATGATCCACCGGGTCCGCGCAGTACACTTCATTCATGCAATGCATGAATGAAGTACTGCACATGCGCAGTAGATCTCAATCGGAACTTAGAAAAATGTCAGTGCCGACATGGGAAACACTGCACATGCGCAGCGCTTCTGTTTTGGCACTTTGAAATTTTTCCAAGTCCTGACATGAGAAACACTGAGCATGTGCAGTGTATTCATGCCGGGACCGGACAGCTGCAGCCCTATTTTTTTTTAACTGGGGCACGATTGTGATGTATTCCGACGGTCTAACCATACATGCCCCCCTTTTCCTCCCCTAATAACAGCTATTAGGGGGAGGAAAAGAGGGGTATATGGGGACATCGCCTGTATACTTGCCACTAACGCCAGCCTGAGCTGGCGTTAGTCTGACGTCGGGAGGGGAGTGTAAAACTGCGCTCCGACGTTTTGGAAATACGAACCACTTCATTTTAATGCGATAGGGCCAGTTTTGGCACTAAAATGATCTTTGTAAATAGAGCTCTTAGTCACAGTTTCTTAGGGGTGAATGATAAGCAGAAATACTCCATAGCCATAACAGTGTAGGTACAGTCAATCAAAGTAGTTTTTCTGTTGTGCAGTTCAGATGTCAATAAATAGTATAATGCACATTGTCTATGAGTGGATTACCTGTCACCAAAGTCGCTCCTGTGTACACAACTATGGATGGACCGCGGTCATTGGGCTCTGGGCTGCTGCAGCGTGTCCTTACATGCAGTTCTTCTGTCCTCCTCTCTTTCTGGTCCTCATACTTTGGAACGGAGATCTTCTATGTCAAGCGTGTCACCTAAGCGTTTCACCCGTGGGCGGGCTTCATCAGGGTATGCGTTCACCTGGGGAACTTGTCTAAGGGAGGAGGAGTGTGTAGTTAAATAGGACGCGTTCCTTGTTGATTGGATCCCGGCATGGATGGAGGCTGTCCTGAAGACAAAAGTAAACAAACTCTGTCCATGCCTGCACATATTCAGTGCTGCAATGAAGGTCTGCCGACCTTGCAAAGAATGCATGAGATAATTGCATCTAGAATCCATGAGGAATGTATCTAGAAATTTCAGAGCAATTCAAATAAAATAGTCCCAGTAGGACAGAGCTTGGCATCAAAAGGCCCTAATTAAAGATTTCATTGGGGCCCCAATTTTGTTGTCTCTATCTGTTCAGAAAATAATATAAAATGCACCTCTTTTGCGTGTACATGCAGAAAATGGGACGGATTCACAGATACGATTTTGCCTGTTTTTGTGTGCGTATTTTTAGGGTCGAATTAGCTGCACAAGCGTAGTAACTTTTTCCACGCAAGTTACGTAGGATTTAGGCACGTAAGTCCATTAGGCACGGATTTCTGAATCACACTTAATAACATACGTACGGAGGGGCATGGTTGTCTTCTGTACGTGCGAAGTTATGTGAAAGTGGCCGGTGGGAGGCATTTAAATGACCTTTTGAGGGCGGGGTTAGTAATGTACCTAAGCAACTTACACACGTAACTACACACATAGAGTTAAGTCACCAAAAAACCGTCCGTGTGAGGGGAGTGTCATAGTACATGCGTATATTTGCGGACTTTATACACACGCATCTGTGAATACGGCCCAATCTCCGAGCACAGTGGGGCTTCAGGAGATTGTAAGGTTTTATGGGGGTTATGGAGTGGTTGCTTCTAGATGCTCTTGTAATGTGGAATGTTTCTGAATCATCTAAAACTTTATTTAATGCAATTTAACCTAGACCTAAAACTGTAAAACGCAAATTAATTGAGTACATTGCTTGTAACAACGTTACAGCAGGAAAGGAGACTACAAAAGCAGAAACAGCTGTTAAAACTGCAGAAATTATTTAGACAGAAGCATAATATAATATGCGTTTTCAATACAAGACACAAAGCCTGTTCAATCTCGAAATCTGAGCAGCACAGGAAATGATTGTCACAGGAAAAGAACCTACAAAGACTGTTTCAAATAGAAAAAAATCCAGACAGAAAAGCTGTAGGAATATTAAGCATTTAAAGTTACTACAGACAATAGCTAATTAGATTAATATATTGGCTCAATGCCAGCCACATATGGCTGGTGACAAACTGGGGATGTGTCATGGTAGAGTCAAGTTTTTGACAAAATGCAATATTCTGTTGAAAGTTTTATTGTACAGTTTTGTGTCCGTTAGATCATAGTTGCCAACATTTTCAAATGAATATCAGGGAGATTGTAATAACAATATCAAGGTGCTGCACAAATGGGGTGTGTTCTGTACCTCCAAAGGGGTGTGTCCTGTGAATAGCCCCACTAATGAGTTTGTCTAGTGCTGCAAGAAAAACTATTCAGCAGTAAAAATGAGTATTTATTGATTGATAAATTGTCAGTGAAATAGGAGATCCACTGATCACTTCAGTAAGATAAAAGTAGGTGACACTGCAGCTGATTAATAAGAGACCAAAGTGTATATTTCATTTCTGTTTTCATTACTAAAGTCATGTTGTCTTAGATAACTGCAGGAATTTCTGGGAAACGCCTGCAACAGACTTGAGGACTGTGGTTTCATAGAAACCTCAAGTCCTGCCTCCCTGTTCGGCAACAGTAGTATTCTAGTGTTGCCAGGGACAGGAAGGGACTTTCCAATTTTCACCATCAAGTCTTGCCCCCATTCCCATTAAACCCTGGATAACTGTCAGTCTGCCAAACACTTCAGAGAGTCAGGGACACCTATGCTTCAGATTGTCTCTCTGATATTCAGGGAGAGTTGGCAACTATGTGTTAGATACTCTCTCTGTTCTACTCTGTACTAGGATTCAAAAACTGTATGGGCCGGATCCACACTAAAGAACTTACGCACTTTGAGTAAGGTGTTAGGAAGGGAAGGTGCATGCACTCTCCAGATGTTACATGTATTTTACGTACATAACACCTATCGTACGGAACTTATGGGAGCGATGGGAATTGCAAGGAAAGGGTCTGTGCTACCCCTCCGCCTGCCAAGGTAGAGAGGGAAGCATTTAAATTGTGCAGTGTATGTGGGATTAGGTAGTTATGAGTGGATCAGCGGTTGGGCAGTTGCCTTATGTTTTATTAAAATAGTGGGTAGCATACATTTATGCAACTGCTGAAATAAAGCAAATGTTACCAAAGTTCTGTATTTTAAAGAAAATAAGAGCATAGAAATTCATCCATTATTGGGAATCCATAGTAATGCGATTGGACCATTGTGAACAATTGTTCCATGACTTTTATAGACGGTCACTTCAGATATAAAATATAACTTATAAAGAAGAGAGAAAAAAATCATACAAATTTTTTATTTTAAGGGCCACATAACAGAATGGTTTAACAAGTTCCAATAAAGGACACTATGGGATGGATCCAGAACAACGTCCGCGAGTGAATTTACGCTAGCCGCTAGCGTAAATCCACACATTAGTACTTACGGCACATGCGCACGGCAGTTGTTACGCCAAGTAAGTTATAACGTAAGGGGCAGACACGTATCAGTAGCGTATCAACTTACGAATGGGCGTGCCAGCCATACGCCACCCGTATTTATGCTTCGAAGGTGGGATGAAGCATTTAAATCATACAGTATGGGGGCGTGCTTAGCAGCGTAGTTATGTGTGTGAAGTCCGTCCGCTAGTGGTTACGCAGCGTAAAGTTAAAATAGGGTATGAAAAGCGTAAGGCGCCTAAAATACATACATGAGAGGGGTGTGCCGAGGGGAGTGCATTAAGGGTACACTAGCATAAGTGCAGTACAGCGTAGTAAAAGTGGAGCTCTGGATCTGGCCCTATATGAGTAGAAAATAACATGAAAGAGCTGGAAATAAATGATCAAACTACTATATCTAAAACTCAGTAAAAAAAATGATGCAACAAAAAAAAAATGCTATACTACTAAATACCTGAGGCCAGATTTACTAAACTGTGGGTTTGGAAAGTGGAGATGTTGCCCATAGCAACCAGTCAGATTCTAGCTCTCACTAGGGGTGGTGGTCACAGAAGATGGAGAGAAAGAAGAGAGAAGAACATGGAGAGATAAAAATTATTTTCTAATGTTTTAAATGTCGGAATTATGAAGGGAGAACAAGCCGAACTTTCAACTCTTAACATGGTACCTCTGCCAACAAGACACTTGTCGAGGTTAGAACTCTTTTTGCAATGATACAAACACTGTTATGCTGTTAACTGTTTCATTGTCCAATTTGTGACTGTTGCCTTAGCAACCACAGCCCTTTGTTGAATGTTTTGATCCTTTTTGAGCTGTGTGATGATAATATATCAAATATGCAGTATCTGGAGAATTTATTTGCAACACTTTTCTGTATCTCTCCAATGAAAGCAAAACCAATAGCAATTAAAAAGAGATAAAGATATTTTGATAGGATACAACAAAGAAAGCAAAGCATTCAGACCTCTTATTAGTAAACCTTTTGGCATTTAGCCACAATGGGGCTGAAACAGGGCTAGAAACAAAACAAAGAGAAAGAATCATTTTTGTACGTTGATAAAAAAAAATATGTTGTGTCTCGGGGGAGGGTAAGCAAAAAAATAAAGCGCAGACAGCTAAAGATATATTTTATGAAACTTCTATCAAGAAAAAGTAGAGATAGCCCATGGAAACCAGTCAAAGTCTAGGTACCATTTTCTAGAAAGTGTATGGTAAATGATAGCTGTGATCTGATTGCTATGGGTGTTTCCTTTTGAATTGCAATTAACAAAACCTCTGTGAGATTAAATAATGTATTCTAGATCAACTGTAAACTGTAGTGTAACCAGGGACATTGGAGTGTTTTTAAATGGGGGGATTCATTAATGCTAAATCTAATCTAAGAATAAAACTCAGGTCCGCGGGGAGTATTTATTAATACTTACCCCTCTGGCGAGGTCCCACGACGGTCAGCAAGCCTTTCGCTGACATCGTTCTGTTCTGGAGGCCACATGTGTAGTAGATGCATTTTGGGCCTCTGAAAATTCTCAAAAGGCAAAATCTCTGCGCATGTGCAGGGATCAGAGCCAGACGCGCGCCCGGACAAGTAAGTTTTAAGGCTTCGGTTTCTATTTTTTTATGTTTTTTTTTATTGAATTGGTTTATTAGATAGAATTTTATTAAAACGAGTTAATATATATATATTTTTTTACTTAGATTTTAATAGGGATTTTTTATTTAATTGTATTCCAGCAGTCTCCCGACATGTACCACCCTCTTCTTACCCCTAATAACAGCTATTAGGGGGAGGAAAAGGGGTTTATATGGGGAGACCACTGGAATACTTACCCTATACTTACCCTAACGCCAACTTCAGATGGCGTTCTTTAACGTGTTGGCACGGATTATTAAAATCCGCGCTGACACTTAGTAAATACCGTCCCACATTCATTAGAGTGGGCCGGCGATCAGAAGTGTTAATTCGATTGTCGTCATGGTTTCCATGGCGATGATAGCATTATAAATAAGGAACTCTTCGTTTTCACACGAAAACGGGCTGTATCACATGAAAACAATCTTTGTAAATAGAGCCCTAAGCATCTTCTCCTGCTTTCCCAACTAGTTCTAACAGTGACTGACAGGCTCATGTTGTTTTCACTGACACACACTGTTCCTCAGTGAAGAGAGTAAGTCCAGCAGCCATTGCTAGCTTTAGTGAGAGAATTAAAAGATTTCTGTGTTTAGGGATGTGGGTCCCCACAAAGAATGGCCCTATTTCGATAGGGTAGTTTTCTCGGAGCCAGTTTCAAACTGGCTGGGATATCGATTGCTTATGCCCGAATGCCCCAATTCCTAGCTTAAAAACAGCCAAACGATAGTGACTATTGGGCTGGATTCAGATTTAGTAACGCGCCCTCCAGATGTTATGCTAGATTACTATAGTAATCCTAGCGTAGCAACAAGGAAATGGGCTGTGCTTCCCTTCCGCCCGCAGGCGGGGGGAAGCATGTAAAGTGCACAGTGTGGGAGGGGGCTCCCGCACTGTAGAGGATCAGCAGTTGTACGGACCGCTGATCCGCACGATTGAGTTAATGCAGGCTTATGGCACCGTAAGCCCGCATGACAGAGGGGAGTAACAGGGGGTGTGCACTCCCCTCTGTCTCACGTTATTACAGACCCCCACATGCATGGAACTCTTGCGGGAGTCTGAATCTGGTCCTATATATTTTATCATTCCTTTTCCCAGTATCCCCCATAATGTCTCTCCAGTCCACAATATCCCCATCATCTCTTAAGCCCCCAGTATCCCCCATCATGTCTCCAGCCCCCCAGTATCCCCCATCATTCGTATTCAGCCCCCCACTATTCCCCATCATGTCTCCAGCCCCACAGTATCCCCATAATATCTCCAGCCCCCCAGTATCCCCTCATTGTGACTCCAACCCTTCAGTATTCCGCATCAAGTCTCCAGCACCCCAGCATCCTCCATCAAGTGTCTCCAGTCCCTCCATCATGTATCTCCAGCCCCCCAGTATCCTCCATCACATCTCCAGCCCCTCAGTATTCTCCATAAAGTGTCTCCAGTCCCCCCAGGATCCACCATCATGTCTCCGGCCCTCAGTATTACCAATAATGGGGCAGACCCAGAACAACGCTTCTGTGAGAATTTACGCCTGGAGGACACGTAAAATGCGCAAATTTTGTATGTACTGCACATGATACGCTACATTACATAACGTAACTATGAGCATATGGGCCATTCACGTATTAGTTGCGTAAATTCGTATGTGTGGGCGTGCCAATTTTTACGTGTGCCAAAAGTAAAATACGCAATGTAGGCGGGGGTTTTCATTTAAATTGTACAGTATGGGCGTGCTTAGCTGCGTAAGTCCGTGTTGACCATCCGTACGTGTGTGGATGACAGCAGTTACACGGCCAAAAGTTAAGGTAGGGTTTGAAAAGCAGAAGTCAACCAAAATACGTACATCCAAGGGGTGTGCCTAGGGGAGTGTATAGAAGGTACGCACGCGTAAATACGCTACGCTAGTAAACGGATTGCAAGTGGAGTTCTGGATCTACCCCAATGTCTCTCCAGCCCCCCACCCATCATGTTACTTACCTTAGCAGTCTTTCCACCTTTAGTCTTCTGCTCTCCTCTGCAGCAGGCCTTCAAGGGAATGACGCTAGGTCACGCCAGCGTAATTCATTCAGCCACAGGAGGAGGGCTGGAGGGAATGAGTGCTTATCATTGTAAGGCGCTCTCACCAGAATGGGGAGAGCACTTTGCAATGTTTAACAGCTGCGTTCATGGAAGCAAACCCCGGTGCTTAACCCGCTTACCGCATCGCGCTGGCCCTGACCCTAACCCTTCCTTCCCCGCAGCCTGACCCTAACCCTCCCTTCTCCCTAGCTTGTCCCTAATACTCCCTTCTCTATAGTCTAACCCTAAGACCCCCCTCCCCACAGCCTGATCCTAACCCTCCCTTCTATGGTCCTATCCCCAACCCTCCCTTCCTAAGCGCCTTAACCCAAACCCCCCCATTACTAAAATGCCCCGGAGAGGTTACTCACCTCTCCGGAGCTGTCAGCGATCGGCACACTCACCCATTCATAAAAAATTTTTTCTAAAATAGCCCCCTGTTCGAAACAGAGACATACAAAAAGTAACTTTTGGCTGTCTCTATTTTGCAAAGCGGGCCATCGGACCAGAGACTGCAACCAGTGTTTAGGGGTGCAGGGGGTACACTGTTAGTATTGCAAGTCAGCAGAACACTGATGTGTTTGCCTGCCAGCAATACTTACAGGGCACATCTACTACCTTTCTGGATGGTGATTGGTGATTTCCGTCTCCAGGAGCATGGCCAGTGAACGCATAAATGGGCTGTTGTACATTATTATGGATATGATCTGATGGGGTGAGTTGAGCCAGTAAATGTGATGCATGGGCTCTGTGGAAGGCCAGGGGAAGCTGACTATAGCTGTTGTTTTAGCAGATGTGTAACAGAGCTAAAGAAAAATGTTAATCTTAAAGAGCGAAGGCCATGCCCCCAATGAAGACATCAGATCATATCAATAATAATGTACAACAGCCCATTTATGCGTTCCAATATCAAAAGTATTCCATGCATTCAGCATGTACAGTAAGGGCTTGGTTAAGGCCTTGCACACAATCCTTCATTATGCACCAGCCCCATTTTATGCAGGATGGGTTCATAAAAGTTAAGGTAAGGTCTAGGTTCTGGAAATATCATACGTGTGATAGGAGGGAACTAGATCGCGCTGTCATTGCTCCCTCTGCTGCAGACGAGTTATGATAGCAGTGCATACTTCATTTTACATCTGAGCCATCGTAAGTAAAAGAATTTCACTGAATGAAAAAATATAAAATGAATGAAAATATTGCATGGTTTAGCTACTTTTGTTATTATATAAAGAACATCAGCTCAGTTAGTCTTTCCTCTTTCCTGCATAATGTGTGTTAGGACCAGATCCTGGTTTTAAAACACCCTCCCTCCCTTCTTCAGTTATTGCTGCAGCTGCCTTTCTGCCATTTAGTACTATTCGGAAGTGTGAGAGAGACAGCGGTGATAATGGAGAGACATTGCATACATTGATAACATACACAAAAACAAAGGAAGAATCCCACAAGTGGGGATTCCAAGGGCTGTTTAATAAGGTGCACTTCCTCTTAAGGAAGCAAATGGCCCATTATAATAAAATAAATTCAATAAACACCATTTATGTACTGTTGTGAATTATTAGAAAATAGGCATTGTCAGATAATGCAGATTTTGCAAATAGCAAATATTGTACACCTCTGTTAATAAGAAAAGTTTGTAGAACACCATTCAAATAGTAAAGTCTCATATATCACCATAATAGGTATCAATCAATAAGAAGTCTGTATAAATAGAGACAGTGTATTAGTAGTATGACAGGTTAGGTGTTTCCAATATATAACCCAAATTGAGGGTAAATAGGGTCTAGGGTTAGTATAGTTTTCAATAAACAAATGGGCAGACTAGATGGGCCATGTGGCTCTTATCTGCCGTCACTTTCTATGTTCTATGTTACTTATGAAGTCATAAGTAGGAGAGGTAGAAGTTCAGCTAAGGCGGGTGTGTTGGCGGCTAAAAGAGAAAAGGTTTAGAAATAAACTCTCCATAATACATTTTGGAACGTCAAGACCTTTCAGAAAAGACCTTAATATATGAAGCACCTTCAATTGAAGGACATTAAGTAGGTATTCAGAACCAAACTATAGACTGTTGGTAAACTCGCTCTATTAAAAATTCATAAAAGTTGTAAGAACTGTTCTGTTAGGGGTAATTTCATAATTATATATGTATTTGATTAGTCTTAGTATTAAATTAGAGGTAATCTAGGGTAAAGTTAGAGGGCCGTATACAGAGCTCGGGCTGCATTGCATATGCATGCGCAGTAATTTTGTTACGACATCTACGTTACTTGTTGCAACGTAGATTGCGTATATGCAATGCGGCCGGTGCTCTGCATATGGCCCAGAAATCATAAGAGTGACTCATCTAATAAGTAACTGTAACTTATTACATATCCATTTCTGAGAATTGTTATTTCATGATTGAAAGTGTTGCCAAATTCTGCTGCCACAGCACCAAACCTGTTACTTCTCTCCAAAACAACCTTATACTTTTTCTGTATGTTGATGTATCTTTATTGCTTAATTGGAAACAATATTTAATTGATATATTAATGCTAAATTGTAAACCAATGTAACTGCTATTGTTAGAATATTTTAAAGAACATTTCCTTTATTGCTTATTACAAAATTGTAAAAGTTTTCTGCTTATCTTTAAACCAAATTTTAAAAGTAAAATAATTTTTACCAAACGCTGGTGTGCAGTTATTCAGAGTCTCCTTACATTGCCTACACCTCTCTGCAATCCACTATTATTTCAATTGTAGCCCTTTCCACTCGGGTACCACACATAGACAGTGTGACAGACACGGCAGCTCAGCAATAGAGGGTTGCCTATTGTTTTTGAATATTAAAAGGCACTTGCTGAGCCAGTGACAGGCTCAGCAAGCATGAGGTGAAACAGCAATAAACAATCCCCTTAAACGTGCTACGCTGAGTCATTCGCTTCCTTGACACCTCAACACCGCACCCTTCCCCCAGGCAGTAAAATTACATGTTTGCAAAAAGGGGGGACTCAAGCCAAGTCCCCCCGTGTTTATTAATCACAATAATAAACAAATAAACAAACAATGCAATAAGCATAACTTATACTTTATCAACTCAATACAGATGGTGACGGACGAAGGCAGTATACCTATGACGCTCAAAATTCGCTAAGCGCATTATCAGATAGTGAGGGCCTGAAATCTACCTCACCTCCCTTATACGCCCGCTTAGCAAGTGACACGAAGTGGGGGCCTGACATCTACCCCACTTCCCAGCGTCCTCCTTCCGCCTTGGAGATAAAACCCTCCCCCCCCAGTTAACCCCGCTAGACACCGAGCCCGCCCCTATAAACGAAGCACGGTGGAAATACCGGGCCAACGGAGGAGACAACTCCTCGGCTCAGCCTCCACACCACTCACGGGCTCTAACCCGTAGCACTATACTGCCTTCCCGCCACCGCAGGGGAGCCCGGTTACTGGCTACCCTGCCCACCACCATCACCCAACAAGACTCCCTTTAAAACCAGCCACAAATCCTCCAGGAAAATTTC
>WWET01005135.1:0-14458 GCA_011038615.1 Limnodynastes dumerilii
GACGCCCATACCCACCCAATATACCCTGCCACTAATACGAATAGCGCTAGATATTTTTTTTGTTTATTCATACTAAATTTAGATATTAGGAGGTTATCATATATTTTATATATTATTTTAGCTAAAATAATTCTTACGCCTGGATTTAAGATTTCTTATCCTTATTGGTTAGGAATGTTTTTTAGCTTCATTCGTGAAAAGGAATATACTCATTTTCATAAAATTTTTCCTGGTTTTGTTTCTTTTTATGTCTTTTTAAAAATATATAATCTGGTTGATTTGATTTATTCACTGTTTTATTAACTATTTTATTTATTTATTTGTATGAAATGATCCTGTTTGTTATGTAATATACTATATCGGGCAGGTTAGATGAATCAGAAGGTGGAGGATGAATGTTTCCTATTGACATGTCATATATTGGTATACTTTATGGCATTCCTTCAAGTATGTTGAGTTCATCCCCGGAGGTCAGGCATGCCTGGTGGCTTCATTCCTCGCAGGGTTTCTATACAATGCTTCTAATACCATAGGGGCAGTTTATACGCTCATCAACCCCTGTCTTATACATTACCATCTAGTATACTTGTATGCATTTTCAGATGATTACTGATTATTGTTTTCAATAAGAAGTTCTCCTTTTAGGATTGTAAGAACTTTCAACTATTCTTACTCGTATCCACCTGTCTTATAATTTATACTTTTATTTTTATTTCTAATAATATGAGTGTCCCCATGTTCACCCACTTAGCGTTATAACTCATTTTCTATTTTCTGTGTTAATATTGTGTATTTGCCTTCAAGCAGTGAATTGGATATAAAGTGGGTAAGGGGTTTATATATATATATGGCAGATCCCGTTACCATCTGTACGCAGTATTTTATAATATCAATTTTAAATAGTTACCAAATGTTTATGTTTGCACTTATTTGTAGTTTTCATTTCTTATGACATATCGTAGTTGTTGCGGCATGCAGGTTTTTGATTGTTTTGAATTATTTACGGCCCGTGAGGGGTTATTAAACAGCGGCCTACTTCCGGGTCAATGGATGTTTAAATAAGTGGACATTTGTTTGCTGGGAACACTTTTGAGAAAGGGCCACAGCCCGAAACGCGTCAAGTGAATTCCAGCACCATTATAAACTCCAGGTTGGGTCACGTCCAGCACTGAGGTCGGTTTCTTCCGCAATCAGTACCATCCAGTCGGTCCAGACTATTACAGATGCAGCTTCGGAGGATCCCATTGCTTATCTCTTCTGGTATGGGACCATTTTCTTGGAGTCTTTTCCCTATGGTATAATCTCTATTTCCCCCTCTGTGAACTCATACCCAGAGAAGGAAGGTTGGACTTCATACATTGGTCTTTTATTGTTTTATATTTATTGTGACTTTGTTTCAATTTTATTGTGACTTTGTTTCAATTTTAATATTTGTGCAGTATTTGTTTACTATATGTATCAGTAGAGTTTTCTAACCCTTTACTTTGTTTTCTTATCTTCATGCATTTGCTCTGAGTTAACACGGAGAGGATTTATATAAGGAACATCTGGTGATTTATCTGTGGATTATACTAGAACCCTTTTGGAACTCTATTAGACCAGTATTTACCCACAGTGTGTATTAGCATATTAACCTGTATGCCAACCTTATATTATTTTATGTATTTATTTTTATTTTTATTTTATTTTTACCAGCGCAGTTTTTTGGTTCCTAACAATTTTTTCTAGATATTTTTATGTTCTATTAAATTGTCATTACAGATCAGGATTTAGTTTTTCTGGCATTGTGCATATGTTACATTACAAATCTCCTAGCACATAGAACTTAGTTCCATAAGCTAGGACATCAGTCCAATGGGGTGGCACTTTAAATCTGCATGCCTAATCTCCCCATTAAAGGCAGGGACAGGCCTGTAGAGTATGTAAAGTGGGTGGCACTATTCAGTTCCACTTAGTTCTACAGTCGGACGGAAGCAGATCCATGTGGCGGACTTACGGTAGGGTTCTGGGTACCTAAGAGTCCAGAATGCCATATGCAAGTGTGTGAGGTGGGACGACAGAGGAGTTTACTTCCCTCTTACATACAGACCACCATGCGTATGGAGAATGCTTAGATCAGGCCTTATGAATACAACTTTAGAGAACACTCATTTTATTGGCATAACGTGTGCTCTTCTTTATCATACTTCCAGCTGTCTAAGAAGTACGGTCCTGTGTTGAGTGTGGAGATTGGCATGACAAAGATGGTCGTCCTCTGTGGTTATGACACTATTAAAGACGCCTTAATCAACCACGCAGAGGAATTCTCTGACAGGCCGCATTCTCCAGTGATTGCTAAATACACAAAGGACAATGGTAACTATTTATATATTCTTCATTTTAATATAAAGGAGGCGCTCTGGAGACTTAAGGCTGGATTAGCACTTAAGAAGCTTGTGCTTTTTAAATGCGTAGAACTGCAAAATGAGCTACTACACCTGCTTAGTAGCTCATTTATGCACTCTATGTGCCATTTAGGTACATAGATTAAGTATGTGCAGTTCTTAAAGACCAAATGTACTTTAGCCACTAGAAAGAGACGCGGCCACGGCAGCCTCTGTGAAGATTTAACAAGAGTGAGAGGTATGATAAGTAGCCGGGGAGGGCAGGGGGTTAAAGAATGTTCGTATTTTCCTTCTTAAGAACCAAAATATGAACGGGAGCTTAGGAAAGCCCTATGCACTCTTAAGTGCCATCGGTTCTTAAAAAAAGAGGGCAGTGACAGGGGAGGAAGCTGACTCTTTGTTTATTTATTGCATTACATTTGCATCATTATACAGAGATCCAACATTTTAATTGCCCTTCGGTAATTTTCCTTAAGGGAGAAATAATATTCATATCATATACTTGTTCTAGTAACCAATGCCTCGATAAAGCAGCCACAGCTTTATCATATTTACCAAATATTCAAATGAATATCCCAATGATTATGACAGCATCATCTAGGTGCCACTCCAAAGGGGAGATTTGTTTTCAAGAGGATGTGGTAAAGAACCAGCTGGACACCTGAGGCGGGTAGAATAAGAAAGAGCATTATATAAAGAGAAGAGCAGGAAACCCAGGACAGAACCCTGAAGGATTCCTACCAGAAGTGGGTTTGGAGTGGGTGGTAAGAGGTAGAACTGGTTAGAAGGAAGATGTAGAGCAAGAAATGACATTACTAACATGTACTATCGGTCACATGACATGCATTATTACTTCTCAGGAATTATCTTTGCTAATGGTGATAACTGGAAGGCGATGAGACGATTTACGCTAACTACATTACGAGATTTTGGGATGGGGAGAAAAAGTATAGAAAACAGGATTATTGAGGAGGCCGCTTACTTAACACAGACATTTAAATCCTATGGAGGTGAGCAATTTATGTATCATTTCTCTTAGACTAGAGATTAAAGATGAAATGCAACAATTGTGTAAATTAAATAAATTAATACATGAAACAAGTGATTTTACTATCTGTGTCATTTCAATAAAATGTTTTATGTGTGTATTTTATAATCACGGCTGTACTTTTTATTAAAAAGGAATACTAATAAATTATTATTATTATTATTATTATTATTATTATTATTATTATATAGCTCTCAAGTGCATGGTAGTACACTGCAATGTATAATATATAATATAGTTATTGAAATTCTAACGCAAGGATCAAGAATAGGGTGTTGAGTGTCAGCCACCTAGACTTAGAAATGACCTGTGTCTGGTGCAAATGCTTTTGTGTAAACAGTGGTCTGGATCAGATGCATTTGCTTGGGCACATCCATAATATATATTAGCTTTGTGACTCACGTCTTACAACCTTTCCTGTCCACAAAATGGCCTTCAGAACACAAGCAGTCACACAGCGACTTGCGTTTAGGTCTATGGAGTTTCTTAAAGTTTTTATTTTCCAATTTCTAGGAAAACCTTTTAATAATTTGACCATTATAAATGCTGCTGTAGCCAATATCATTGTGTTCATACTACTCAGTAGTAGATTTGACTATGAGGATCCCACCATACAACAGCTCATGAGTTTAATCAATGAAAGTTTACTTCTCTTGGGAAGCCCAGTGGCCAGGGTAAGTTACTGCACTCTCAGGGGAGCTTTCTTTTATTTTCTTTTTATATATTTGACTGAAAAAAAAAAAAAACAAGAAAATGGTCTCCTTATTTCATGACCCTCCCCATCTCCACTTACAAGAGGTCTCTCCTGAGACAGCTTCCAGTCTAGGCCACTGGAGATCACTCAGTCCAACTTTAACTAAAGAATGTTTTTACAGAGTGAACCTTTCCTTTACCATAGACAATCTCACTCTATCATCCCATGACCAATTCTACCTCTTCACAGTGATGTGTTTTGCCTGGATGGAATTTAAAGAAACCCCTGAGATTTCCACCCCCTGTTTCTCATAAGGTCACTACATGGCAAGCCTTCTTCTCAACCCTACCTCCTTTCTTACTTCATAACATTTATGGCCGTCTGACCACTTAAACCAATCTTCACCCCCCACATTTTTCCTCCTCTCTTCTTTCACATTTCCCTCTACCTCCTTTACTATTTTTTTTTATAAACTACCTAAATTGTTTCCAGGTGACCATCATGAGCTTTGGTCAGCCCCTTGCTGACTTTTTTGTAAAGGTCACTCGAAGTTCATAGCTCCCTGTAAATATGACTTAATCACCTCTATTACAGGGAACTATAGTTGCCCCCTGCTCCAAGTTACATAACTCTTGCTTGCTGTGTTTTCTAATGTTCTTTGTAGATTTGCACCTTCTAAATCTCTGTACTCACCTAAATGTCATGATTATTGTTATTGTTCCTTCTTTGTAAAATTAAATAAAAAATAAGATAATAATAAAATGAGATCCATAGTGGGATATTCTTACGACTGCTACAGGGCACAGAGTAAAGGAAGGGCCCATGGAAGCCGCTTCCTCTGCACTGTAAGCAAGCTCAGGAATCAGCACTCATACATGGTGGGCCGAGCGCTTTTATAATCTGACAACCTCTGGCCAGTAAAATTAGGAATGGTACTCTTTAGGCAACTGAAATTCTGAAAACCTTTTTCATGCAAGGAGTACTCAACAGCAATGCTTAATTTTATGACACTCTATAAACTGAATCGTAGGACCCGATTCTAATCTGATCGGATCCCCGAGCAATGGATGCATAAGGATTTTAAATAGCAGGGTTGCGATATCCTCTAATACATGGGACCACACAACTAACCACCGCTCTTGTTCCAATGAACTTCCAATAGCCATAGTTTTCCAACTCTTGAAAATGTACTAGAAATAAATCTAATACACTTATACTGTACATTGTAATATTACGCAATCACAACCCTGTTCATTTTCCAGTAACAATGGGCCTGATCCAGAACTACGTTGATGCGCTGTGCTTAGTAAAGCACACCGTATTGGCATGCACTCTCCCCGACACTCCCCCTGTGCAAGCGTATTTTCCCTTGCTTGTGCGGAAGTATGGCCCCAAACTTCCCCCTGGGCGAGGCTACCCTAACTTCAGCCGGCCCAAGCGAGGGAAAATACGTTCGCACAGGAGCGTATCACCGTTTGGACGCAAACCCCTCCCTCCATCCCTCCCTCCCTCATTAAACTACCTCCCCCCGCCCACCTACACTAACCTGAACGTATTAACGTTGGGGGACGCCCCCTCCAGCGTTACTACGGCGCTGCTACGAATGCTTTTAAGATGATTTTACGCTGCTGGCTGGCGTCTTAACGCCAGCCAGCGTAGTTCTGGATCAGGCCCAATATCATAGAAGAGATAAATTTATTGATTGATTTTTGAAAAAAGTGCCCCAGCATATATAAATTGGATATAAAGTGTCAGCATCATTTCCCGTTTGTTATATCTTGCATTTGTTTTTCTCTTACAGTTGTACAATGCTTTTCCATCTGTGATGGATTGGGTGCCTGGCGTTCACAAGAAAATTTTTGAAAACATAAGAACATTTGAAAATTTTTTGAAAACGACATTTACAAATCAGAGAAAAGAATTGGATGTCAATGACCAGCGGAACCTGATAGACGCTTTCCTGGCTAAGCAGATGGAGGTAGAACTTATATCAAATCTACAACAGAAGAATACATGTATGTTTATTTGTGTTTCCTTTTTGGTATTTCCTTTATAAGAAGGAAATATTTTTGAAATTCCAAATCTACCAAAATTTCAGTCCAGAATATGTAACTCTATAGAGCTTACTACATTACCACCTGTCTTGTAAGCAGTTATTGTGTTACATTAACATCTCACCATTCGATTGTCACCTCAGATGTCCCACCACAGAATATATATTGGGCCAAACCAATTCATGGACCAGATTCAGAGTAGCGCATCCGTGTGAAAATCACATGAAAGCGCTGCTTTTTTTTTTAAACTGCGCATGCGCAAAATGCACAAGGAAGTCGTATTGCGTACGATTTTGTGTGGAAAAAGGGGGGGGCAGAATATTTAAATGAGAAAAGCTCCGCTTTTCTCATTTAAATATTCTGTGCAAGGCAGTCCGGTGGCTGCTTAACAAGTCCTACTCTTTCACCATCTCAGGGATGGTGTAAGCGTAGGGGCAGCTCACCCCCGCAGCTGTAAAAAAAAAGAAACAAGTAAAAAAAAAAAAAAAGCTCTTTCTTTTAAAATTAACCCCTTCCACCGCCTGGCTGCTGCCACCGCAACCTATGTTAAAAATAAATAAATACAGGGCATACTGCCGCTAGTAGAACTACAAGCGCCGCAAGCAGGGCCAGATTAACAATGGGGCTAATGGGACTGCAGCCCCAGGCCTCCATCTAAATATAGGCCCCCACAGACTGCAGTGCATAAGGATGAATGTCAGGAACTGATATCCTCCTCCAAAGCATACTAAATATGGGCCCTTGATAATTTTCAGCCCCAGGCCCACATGATCCTCAATCCGGCCCTGAGCGCAAGCATGCCCATGAATGACAAGACATGCTTGCTCTAGTAGTAATACTATCGGCAGCATGCCCGCCACCAAATCAATACACGTGCCCATTTCTGTGCATAAGATATTACGCAAGATTTCCATGCTGTGTTGCGAGGTGGGCAGGCGGGGAAGGGGTTTATATTTTATATAGGTTGTGAGGTGGGCAGGCGGGGAAGGGGTTTATATTTTATATAGGTTGCGGGGTGGGCAGACGGGGAAGGGGTTTATATTTTATATAGGTTGTGAGGTGGGCAGGCGGGGAAGGGGTTTATATTTTATATAGGTTGCGGGGTGGGCAGACGGGGAAGGGGTTTATATTTTATATAGGTTGTGAGGTGGGCAGGCGGGGAAGGGGTTTATATTTTATATAGGTTGCGGGGTGGGCAGACGGGGAAGGGGTTTATATTTTATATAGGTTGTGAGGTGGGCAGGCGGGGAAGGGGTTTATATTTTATATAGGTTGCGGGGTGGGCAGACGGGGAAGGGGTTTATATTTTATATAGGTTGTGAGGTGGGCAGGCGGGGAAGGGGTTTATATTTTATATAGGTTGCGGGGTGGGCAGACGGGGAAGGGGTTTATATTTTATATAGGTTGTGAGGTGGGCAGGCGGGGAAGGGGTTTATATTTTATATAGGTTGCGGGGTGGGCAGACGGGGAAGGGGTTTATATTTTATATAGGTTGTGAGGTGGGCAGGCGGGGAAGGGGTTTATATTTTATATAGGTTGCGGGGTGGGCAGACGGGGAAGGGGTTTATATTTTATATAGGTTGTGAGGTGGGCAGGCGGGGAAGGGGTTTATATTTTATATAGGTTGCGGGGTGGGCAGACGGGGAAGGGGTTTATATTTTATATAGGTTGTGAGGTGGGCAGGCGGGGAAGGGGTTTATATTTTATATAGGTTGCGGGGTGGGCAGACGGGGAAGGGGTTTATATTTTATATAGGTTGTGAGGTGGGCAGGCGGGGAAGGGGTTTATATTTTATATAGGTTGCGGGGTGGGCAGACGGGGAAGGGGTTTATATTTTATATAGGTTGTGAGGTGGGCAGGCGGGGAAGGGGTTTATATTTTATATAGGTTGCGGGGTGGGCAGACGGGGAAGGGGTTTATATTTTATATAGGTTGTGAGGTGGGCAGGCGGGGAAGGGGTTTATATTTTATATAGGTTGCGGGGTGGGCAGACGGGGAAGGGGTTTATATTTTATATAGGTTGTGAGGTGGGCAGGCGGGGAAGGGGTTTATATTTTATATAGGTTGCGGGGTGGGCAGACGGGGAAGGGGTTTATATTTTATATAGGTTGTGAGGTGGGCAGGCGGGGAAGGGGTTTATATTTTATATAGGTTGCGGGGTGGGCAGACGGGGAAGGGGTTTATATTTTATATAGGTTGTGAGGTGGGCAGGCGGGGAAGGGGTTTATATTTTATATAGGTTGCGGGGTGGGCAGACGGGGAAGGGGTTTATATTTTATATAGGTTGTGAGGTGGGCAGGCGGGGAAGGGGTTTATATTTTATATAGGTTGCGGGGTGGGCAGACGGGGAAGGGGTTTATATTTTATATAGGTTGTGAGGTGGGCAGGCGGGGAAGGGGTTTATATTTTATATAGGTTGCGGGGTGGGCAGACGGGGAAGGGGTTTATATTTTATATAGGTTGTGAGGTGGGCAGGCGGGGAAGGGGTTTATATTTTATATAGGTTGCGGGGTGGGCAGACGGGGAAGGGGTTTATATTTTATATAGGTTGTGAGGTGGGCAGGCGGGGAAGGGGTTTATATTTTATATAGGTTGCGGGGTGGGCAGACGGGGAAGGGGTTTATATTTTATATAGGTTGTGAGGTGGGCAGGCGGGGAAGGGGTTTATATTTTATATAGGTTGCGGGGTGGGCAGACGGGGAAGGGGTTTATATTTTATATAGGTTGTGAGGTGGGCAGGCGGGGAAGGGGTTTATATTTTATATAGGTTGCGGGGTGGGCAGACGGGGAAGGGGTTTATATTTTATATAGGTTGTGAGGTGGGCAGGCGGGGAAGGGGTTTATATTTTATATAGGTTGCGGGGTGGGCAGACGGGGAAGGGGTTTATATTTTATATAGGTTGTGAGGTGGGCAGGCGGGGAAGGGGTTTATATTTTATATAGGTTGCGGGGTGGGCAGACGGGGAAGGGGTTTATATTTTATATAGGTTGTGAGGTGGGCAGGCGGGGAAGGGGTTTATATTTTATATAGGTTGCGGGGTGGGCAGACGGGGAAGGGGTTTATATTTTATATAGGTTGTGAGGTGGGCAGGCGGGGAAGGGGTTTATATTTTATATAGGTTGCGGGGTGGGCAGACGGGGAAGGGGTTTATATTTTATATAGGTTGTGAGGTGGGCAGGCGGGGAAGGGGTTTATATTTTATATAGGTTGCGGGGTGGGCAGACGGGGAAGGGGTTTATATTTTATATAGGTTGTGAGGTGGGCAGGCGGGGAAGGGGTTTATATTTTATATAGGTTGCGGGGTGGGCAGACGGGGAAGGGGTTTATATTTTATATAGGTTGTGAGGTGGGCAGGCGGGGAAGGGGTTTATATTTTATATAGGTTGCGGGGTGGGCAGACGGGGAAGGGGTTTATATTTTATATAGGTTGTGAGGTGGGCAGGCGGGGAAGGGGTTTATATTTTATATAGGTTGCGGGGTGGGCAGACGGGGAAGGGGTTTATATTTTATATAGGTTGTGAGGTGGGCAGGCGGGGAAGGGGTTTATATTTTATATAGGTTGCGGGGTGGGCAGACGGGGAAGGGGTTTATATTTTATATAGGTTGTGAGGTGGGCAGGCGGGGAAGGGGTTTATATTTTATATAGGTTGCGGGGTGGGCAGACGGGGAAGGGGTTTATATTTTATATAGGTTGTGAGGTGGGCAGGCGGGGAAGGGGTTTATATTTTATATAGGTTGCGGGGTGGGCAGACGGGGAAGGGGTTTATATTTTATATAGGTTGTGAGGTGGGCAGGCGGGGAAGGGGTTTATATTTTATATAGGTTGCGGGGTGGGCAGACGGGGAAGGGGTTTATATTTTATATAGGTTGTGAGGTGGGCAGGCGGGGAAGGGGTTTATATTTTATATAGGTTGCGGGGTGGGCAGACGGGGAAGGGGTTTATATTTTATATAGGTTGTGAGGTGGGCAGGCGGGGAAGGGGTTTATATTTTATATAGGTTGCGGGGTGGGCAGACGGGGAAGGGGTTTATATTTTATATAGGTTGTGAGGTGGGCAGGCGGGGAAGGGGTTTATATTTTATATAGGTTGCGGGGTGGGCAGACGGGGAAGGGGTTTATATTTTATATAGGTTGTGAGGTGGGCAGGCGGGGAAGGGGTTTATATTTTATATAGGTTGCGGGGTGGGCAGACGGGGAAGGGGTTTATATTTTATATAGGTTGTGAGGTGGGCAGGCGGGGAAGGGGTTTATATTTTATATAGGTTGCGGGGTGGGCAGACGGGGAAGGGGTTTATATTTTATATAGGTTGTGAGGTGGGCAGGCGGGGAAGGGGTTTATATTTTATATAGGTTGCGGGGTGGGCAGACGGGGAAGGGGTTTATATTTTATATAGGTTGTGAGGTGGGCAGGCGGGGAAGGGGTTTATATTTTATATAGGTTGCGGGGTGGGCAGACGGGGAAGGGGTTTATATTTTATATAGGTTGTGAGGTGGGCAGGCGGGGAAGGGGTTTATATTTTATATAGGTTGCGGGGTGGGCAGACGGGGAAGGGGTTTATATTTTATATAGGTTGTGAGGTGGGCAGGCGGGGAAGGGGTTTATATTTTATATAGGTTGCGGGGTGGGCAGACGGGGAAGGGGTTTATATTTTATATAGGTTGTGAGGTACTTGACTCCCCCTGAAATCAACATGGTTTTGCCCAGGTGTAACTTTAAGTTCTTATTTTCAGCCTCTGAATCAGGCCCCTAGACACATAAGTGTCCAGATTTACTGCCGAGAGCAGGGACTGCAGGGGGTGTGCACTCCCCACTACACAATCGTATCTCCGGACCCTCGCATGCACCTAAAGCTTGCAGGAACATCCCCGATGTCTTTACAAAATTACATATTATATTTCTGCATCCAAAATCAGTCATTATATAAATTCACCAGAAAACTGCTCGGTTGCCAAACTCTCAATAAAAACCAAGAGTGCTAAATTATAATGTTTTGTATGCCCTTAAAGTGCAAGGGTTTGTAATTGTAATATCCACTGCATCTCCCTCCTACATAGTAGTCTAAACCTTTTCACCTTTTTTCATGGGTTTGCTAAAAACTATAGCTGTTATAGTCATTCCCTCTGGGTTACCATTGTGTGTCAAGACAAAAAAGTCTGGATATGCCATGATTATTATATTTATTTCTAATATGTATTTGGTACTCCCTTATCCTCTTTTGTGTGTTGTGAATCCCACATACTGAAGGGAACAGGGGCACTGGAGAAGATAAATAACATACTTTGTATCAAAGTTTAGGAAAACAATTAATAAAAAAAAAATTATTCACCTTAGAAACAGAAACACAAGCTTTGTTAGTGATGAATTCATATATCAGACACCTTGTTTACCACATTTAAAACATCCCTATCACAGTCTGGGTTGGGTTAGAATCAGTTGCGGATTCCGAGGGGTGTGTAGGACAGTGGATGCTGTAGCGGAAGCTAGGAGACCGAAGATGATGCTTGCAAATAAGCGACAGGTGGAAACTTATGATGATACAGCAGATTGCTGGACTGAACTAGAATGCTCCAGATACTTGAACTGGACAGTGGACTGCTGGACTGGACTGAATTGCTCCAGATGCTTGAACTGGACGGTGGACTGCTGGACTGTACTGGATTGCTCCAGATACTTGAACTGGATTGGACTGGATTGCACCAGGAGCTGGACTGGACTGGACTGGATTGCACCAGGAGCTGGACTGGACTGGACTTCACCATGAGCTGCACTGGACAGCGGACTACTGGACTGGACGGGATTGCACAGACTAGGCAGAACTTGATTGAGAAAACTGCAGAGCTTCTAAACAAGCAACCAGGCACCTTGAGTAACCAAGTTGTTCTGGCACTGAGGGATCAGTGCACAGAGTTTAAATAGCCCGTCCAGTGCACAGAATGGCTGGAGGGATCATGTGTGCCGCAGAGGCAGTATCTGAGTGACTACTGGGAATCACATGACAGGAGTCAAGATGGCAACACCCATGCACCAGAGGATAGTGGTGCAGGTGCCTAATTCGCAGACACTATTCTGCATACATGCTATAAAGGACACTTTGCAAGAGGTTGCTACTATTGGGAGTGCCACCTCCGCAGGGCTTGAGAGCGGGCATGACGTGGGAGAGCCACTGACAGACGGCTCCTGGTCAGGTAAGTGCAACGGCGTCTGCCACTGAGCGTGAAAATCCCAAAGGTTTGTTTGGCAACCAAGCTTCTTCCTCTGCTGTACCAGTTCACACTGGGTGTGTCTCAATAGTTTTTTTTTCACTGGGGGCAAGAATGGTTTTGAGGTTTTGATTATTTTTACAAATAAAGTGGGGTCTCTCATCTAAAACATTTTTAAGGATCGGATCTTGTTTTAGGATCCTAAAATATTTGTTTATAATTCACTTTTCCTGATTTTCTGATGAATGAAGAAATATAAGAAACAGGCATTTGATAAGTTTCCCGTTTCAGTTTTCAGATCAGATTTTTATTTAGGTATTAGCAATAGTTCTCTATCCAAACCTTTTACTTACTCAAATGCTCTCTGAAGCAGTTCTTTAGGATAAACTTTGGATTCAAAATTTTTAACCATACCCTCTGTTTCAGTTAAAAACTCCTTTTCAGAACTCTCGCTTCAAGCGGCATAGCTGCACCTTAGGTATATGTTGAATACAAAGGCGATGATGCCCACTGTCAAATGGAACATCATTTTTGACATCTTGTTTCTTGACAAAAGTCATCACAGTGGCATCATGAATATTAATAGTGAGATCAAGGAAGTCAATGGTGGCGTCACTGACACTAGCTGAAAAAAATGAATTATACTCATTAAAATAAAAAAAATAAAAAAATTGTCAACCCTAACCATACCTTGTATCCCAAATAAAAAAATAAAAAAAAATAATCAATGTATCTCCCATAAAGCACCAGACTTTCTCCAAAGGGTCCATTCCAAATGTACTCCTCTTGAAATTTCCCATTTTATAAAGTTTTGCAAAACTCGGAGCTAATCTGGTGCCCATCACAGTGCCGAGCACCTGGAGATACATCTTTGATTCAAAAGAAAAATAATTGTGTTTCTACCATATGTGGGGCCAGCTTGGTTCAACAGACTTTGAAATTGAACACAAGTCTGACTGTGAGGAACCATCTAGTTTATTGGACTGGTCACCTGGTAAACAGAGAGTGGAGACTATAAGAGACTGTTGGATTGCGGAGAAAGTCATTGCCATATCGGTATTTATTCTCAAGGACTTTGGTAAAATGATTTAGTTTTCCCTCTTCTTTTATTCTTGGATCTCCTATGATTAGTCTCTTAAGGGCCTTATTCACAGGTAAGAAAGTACAGGATTTAAGTGTGTATATTTAAGAACAGTTAACCTGAGCATGCCCAGAACTAAAAACTATGCACTGAAACCATGTAAGAATGATTAACATTCATGTGTTTCTAGAGGGGCGTGGTTCTTAATGCAAATGATCAGCATTCGGATTACTAATGTACAGTATGGGTGGTCCTCGACATTTAAGAATAATTCACAGTTAAGAAGGGCTTGTGTAGAGTAAGATACACATGAAAAAAGATAAATTGACATCTGCATGGTTAACAAAAAGACAAAGCCTCATGCTTTTCTGTTTGTTCAGCACACAGCTGCTGTGTGATTATAATGAATGCATGTGTGTACTTTGATTTAAACTATTAAAGGCTTATTTATTAAAACTGCTGTTATGTTACCATTTTATGTTTTTATTTCAATTTTGAAGGTATTCATTATTTACATCTGTTTGTAGTTTGTGCATTATTTAATTGTTTGTTGTAAACATTTTTAAACATATTTTTTTTATTTAACTTGTAGCATGTTTGTTTGTGTGAGACCTTGAGATACAAATTTTGTAGATATTTATTATGTTGATATTTATGTTATAACAGTTTTGAAAGCTGAATGGTTCTTTCTTAATCTTTCAATAATCTTTATGAATTTAAGAATTTTCTACAATTTTTGCATATTGAAATTTCTAATAAATTATTTGGTTACTTTTGTTAATTATAAAACAAAGAAAGCCTAAGAAAATGAATCTGCTTCTTAACTGAATCAATTAATGTGTTTCTTTGCTTAGCTGTGAATCATGAGGACATTAAAGATCCTAAATATATGCACGATTCTTAGTTGGAAACAGAGCAGTTCCTAAATATAAGCACCTAGGGCTGGATTCAGACTTAAGTGCTTGAAATTAGTTACTCCTGGGCTAAACCATGTT
>WWET01005135.1:22577-34538 GCA_011038615.1 Limnodynastes dumerilii
TCTGACGTCTGTGTATGTGAATCAGTCCTAAGTCTGACGTCTGTGTATGTGAATCAGTCCTAAGTCTGACGTCTGTGTATGTGAATCAGTCCTAAGTCTGACGTCTGTGTATGTGAATCAGTCCGCCAGGGTTTATGTGCGTATATGTGGGTTCTGGACATGTGCAGTAAAAATATGCACAGAGATTATACACATAAGTGTGAATATGGTCCTCAGAGTACATAAAAGCACAAGACTCACTGCCTTATATAACAGAGGAGGACATGCATTATATCATATAATACATACATGAGCATTTCTGACAGAGGAGTATAACTTTATCTATTTAATGTTCATTTGTTTCATTTTTTTGGTATATTCTGGTTGAAGT
This sequence comes from Limnodynastes dumerilii, assembly GCA_011038615.1. Lineage (NCBI taxonomy): Eukaryota > Metazoa > Chordata > Amphibia > Anura > Limnodynastidae > Limnodynastes > Limnodynastes dumerilii. The sequence continues at coordinate 22,948 of WWET01005135.1, forward strand.
GAAAGAAGAACAGGCCACACAGGTGCAATAGGATGGTGCCTGTGACCGGTTGTTTTGGTCTGTTGCTAGTTGTGGCTTATTACAGAGACATTGTGTTAGGTCTTTTTAGTAAACATGCAGTTTCCTGTTCCTGGCCCTGATTCACACTTAAGAAGGTACCTAAATATACGAAGACCAAGTGCGTATCTTGGTGATGTTTTGCATTTTTGCACATGCGCGATACAGATGTTACACACGGAACCCGTTATACACACAATTCATCTCCGTGCCTATTGGGCCAGTTAGGAAAAGTGGGCGGGGGGAGGCATGTACATAGGGCAGTACGCACGTACTTTAACAAAATCCGCACGGAGAGTTAAGATGTGAAAATCCCTAAGAATGAGGGTCACGGGAATGCACTTGCCACTTAATTGCATATTTTTATGACTACACGTGTACTTATTTTCTAATTAGATGTGAATCAGGCCCCCTGTCGCTATGGATTTTATTATGTGCCCCCTGACGTTATTTTGGACATGCATTATACTGACTCTCCTTTAGGGGGTGCCGTTATTGACTCGTGTGTCTTGCGCAGTACAAAGGAGTTATCAGATGGCATTCGCCCGATGCAGTATTCCATGTGGAATTCTGTCTCCACACAGTGGTTAGACCCAATCAACATGTATATAAGATACACGCTGTAAGTGAGCTATGGAAATGTAATCCTACAATAGGGGTGATCCAGAGCTCTTATGTGCAATCCACCCTTTCATGCATGTGCCTGCCACATGCGGAGACATCAGGTAGGGAAGAGGGAAAGGACCGTATGTGTGAGGGAAGAGCAGAGGGTGTGCACTGCTTTTGCATGTACACAATTCTGGATCTTAAATATAATCACGGTATTGGATCCAAACAAAAGACAAAACTGTGGTCCGTAGCCACCATGCTAAAATCTTTATACAGTATATGAATGCTAGAGATAAATATAAAGAAATCTACACAACATTGGTCATATTTTTCACTTTTCTCTGACTTACTTTTTCTTATATGTTTTGTAAAGAATTTCCCCAACCAACTGTCTCGTAAAAGCAGAATAATAAGATTTTACATCCTAACAATTACCCCATCAATCAGGGGCAATACAGGATTCTTCCGCTATTATGTCTATGACTTTGTGGAATTCACACTTACACTTTGTGTTAGGCTGTGAATTGTCAAAGTGATTGTCCATAATATACTTCTTTAGGAATGTGACAACAATTATATTTGACCCCTTTTCTTTTTTTTTATCAGAAAAAGTGCAAATTGAAATAGACCGAGTGATTGGATCGACTCATCCTCAGATAGAACATAGGAAACAAATGCCGTACACGGACGCCGTCATACATGAAATACAGCGGTTTGGTGATATAGCGCCGGTTGGTGTCCCTCATGCAACTTCTCAAGACGTCACTTTCAGAGGCTACTTCATTCCAAAGGTGGACGGACATTTCCCATAGTGAAATAACACAAAGATATATATTAGTAGATATGCAGCGCTGGGTATTTCACAACGATGGGGGGAGTGTCAGACTCTAAGCAGGTAAGTAAATATATCAACAAGTAGGTGAATATATCAACACTGAGAACCCCTGAAGCCTGTAGATCCCAGAAAACCTGGGATATGTAAATGAATAAATAAAGTATAAATAGGTATCAATGGTGGTGTTGTAGTAGATTCCTCAGAGGACCATATCCATTCCATAAATCACGGACATAAGAATAAAAGAAAAACACTTTTATTAAATTACATTCCACATTTTCACATAAAACAAGGATCAGTGGATCAGTGGATCATACCAGGAAGCAGTGGAACAGAAGAGAAGACGCTATTGCCACAAGATGGTATAGCCGGGTGTTTGGCATTCGCATGCAGTCTCTCCACTCGGCCCACGGTCATGACGTCAGAGATCAGCTGGTCGGTCCTGGGACTACGCGTTTCGGGCTGCACTCAGCCCTTTTTCAAAGTCTTTAAGTCACTATCTCTATGGGAGTTTTCATCTCCCCACACCACACATATACATACCCAACCCTGTTTTGGTTAATAAATTTTTTCCATGGAACCGAGGAACGTTATATAAAGTCCCTTTCACACCTTATGTCATGTGAACTGGGGATATCCATAACCAGTCACTAGTCACCTATATCCTGCACTTTTTGATTAGTTCCAGTCTATTGACCAAGGCGGTCTTTTAGCGGATCCCCATTAGGAGGATTGCATACAGATCACATATATATTTTGCACTTGTCACTTTATGGTCTCACATTCGTTCTGTCATATTTATAATTCTATAAGTAAGACGGACCTATTGTTTGTATTTGTTTTTATTCATTTTTATTATCATTTACATATGTCTTATGATCATCTATCAGTTATTATTTCAATCAGCTGTGATCACCCTGGTGCATTGTGTAATATGGGATTAGAGTTGTTCAGAGTTTATATCGCTTTTCATTTGAATTTTATGACACTATATTGATCATGGTCCCTATATCCTTTGGTGTACATTAATACCGGATTTAGATTTTAATAGATAAATGTGATCTTAACCATGAGGTGAGGTCCGGAATGCATATCCTTATGACATTGTAGCAAAGGTAATATACCTTTTATGTGGATATAGCAAGGTCTTTTGGATGTTTATTCTTTATTATTATGTCACTACATTTTTGATTATTTATTGTTTGTATGTCTCTAACTTATGGGAATGCTATCTACCATGGGTTACCAGTATTATGTTTATACTGATATATACATTTTAGGTTTTCAGTACAGATGGTCCCTTCAAGGTTGTATTATCCCTCCGTTTTTTACTACTCTAAAGGCATGTTTTAATAACTTGTCTACCTATGTGGGGAATGACATTGGGCCTGATCCAGACCTACGCCGATGTGCTGTGCTTACTAAAGCACAGCGTATCGGTGTTTACTTACCCTGACACTCCCCCTGTGCGGGGGTATGGCCCCTTCTTTACGCCGGCTGAAGGCTACCCTAACTTCAGCCGGCGTAAGGAAGGGGCCATACGCTCGCACAGGCGTGCCATAAGACAGAATATTCATTTAGTAATGATTAAAACAACATAAATAATAAAAATAATCATCTTCAAAATGAACAAACAAATCAGGCTTTAGCCAACTGTTGATGATTTTGGACCTGATTGAGACTTCTGTTTTGTATGCACATGGACCTGTCATACGATGGATAACTATACCATACCTTAAGATTTCCGACTTGTGTGAACAAAAAACAGTAGTGGAGCGTAAGCCTGGATCGGAATATGGGACTGCGGCTTAAGTGTGGTCCTCTAGGAAATAACCTAATACACATGCGTAGTAGGTAACTTACGCAATCTACGTGCCGTTTAGGTGTGTACATTGAGTATGCATCTTTAAAGACCACATGCAGTTATTTCAGAAGGAAGGGGTGAGCCACAGAATCCTATGTCCTTTTTTTTTAAGAGTGGGTGGGGGAGGGATTTGGATTAGTCAGAGAGCGCGTGGGGAATGGATCGCCATTTGAATTACTAAAGGAAGCCCTATGAGACTAAGTGCCGTAAGGTTCCTAAAAATGGGGGCGGCTTGGGGCTCAGAACAGATGGGTGCGGACATTGCCACACTAACGCATTCTGATCTGTGAATACAGTCCATGGTCTGCACGCCAATACAGTACATTGCAATACTAAGTCACACCCACTTGTCCTCTCAACGAGAAACCAAAGCCACTTCCAGAACCAGTGCCTATTTCTTGCAAATTGAAGGACAATTATGGTTGTTATGGTAACTACACTAAAATTTCTACCATTGCTTATAAGTCACTTGTCTATTCTCTACTCTCTTCCACCACTAGGTGGCATCAGCACATAGATCACAGATATTGTGCCTACAAATGGTTGCTTCAGGATTCATGGATGGTATTGCCTCTGTTTTGTTCATACACATTCCCCATCAGCACCTACAGTTGTTTTATTATGTATGGTATTTATTGTTCACCCAACATCTTAAATGTTCTGGTCTTTGCCTTTGGTTGCAAGTCATTATATGTATTTCTGTTTGCATTATGTGTACATTATTAACTTATCTTATATCTTATACCCGGTTATTTTTCCCCTTAGGGAACCACTGTTATCCCATTACTGACCTCAGCTCTGCATGACCCTGAATACTTTGCTAAACCAGACGAGTTTTACCCAGAACATTTCCTCACCCCAGACGGACATTTCAAGAAGAATGAAGCCTTCATCCCTTTCTCAGTCGGTAATATGAATCTTCCACTGATTGTGCTGATGATATTTTCATTATCTTGGACATTAAATGTCCTGTAAAGCTGTTGATGTTATTAATGCATTTTAGTAGACACCAAATAAGTGTTTATTGGATTTTATTTATCTTTTAGAGGATTGTTTTGTGTTTGTGTATATAAAAAAACAATGATTACACCATATATTTTGTATTTAGTATTTATGGAATGGATCCAGACATTTTGTATTTAGTATTTATGGAATGGATCCAGACTTACCCAAATCGGTCATATTTCTGCTCACCGATAGTGGAAAAGGACCAGATATTGTGAGTGCTCATGTGACCCTGCGCTATTCCGTTACAGAACTGGATCCGCCAGATCTGAACTCTTCCTGATTGCGGAGCGGGACAGGATGTAATGCAAATCTGAGCGTTGGGAGAGGAGAGGCAAAGAAACATAGAAAGTGACGGCAGATAAGAGCCATATGGCCCATCCAGTCTGCCCAGTTGTTTATTTAAAACTATACTGACCCTAGACCCTATTTACCCTCAATTTAGTTTGAGATTTAGGATATCTTTATCTTTATCCCAAGCATGTTTATACTGTTCTACTGTGTTAGCTTCAACCACCTCAGATGGGAGGCTATTCCACTTATCTATCACCCTTTCAGTGAAGTCATTACTCCGCACATTTGCTCTGAATCTACTGCCCTCCAGTTTATATCCATGCCCTCATGTTCTATTACACCTCTTCCTCTAAAAAATGCCCCCTCCTCTAGCTGGTTACATCCTTTGATATATGTGAAAGCTGCTATCATGTCCCCTTCTCCTTTCTCTGCTCCAAGCTAGAAGGGAAAGGAGGAATATAATAGCAGCTTTCAAATATATCAAAGGATGTAACCAGCTAGAGAAGGGTGACATCTTTATTATATTATTTTCTTTAATTATAAGGGTATGTGTCCATATCACAGGATCCTGATATGAGTAAAACTGACCTACAGCAGGATACCTAACCCAAGGGTACTAATGGTGGAAAACAATACACTACCAGGCCAAAAGGGTTGCACTGGATATATATGTTTTACAGGTTTATTTTCTCTGAGGGTAGATTGGCCTGGTTGCTTACCATGTAGTCTATAATCTTAGTTAATGTGTTGTCCATTTATATACGCACACACTTTAATTTAGTACCGAATAATGGGGGAGGGTCTGCACATTTAACAATGAAAGCAGAGACCACACAGGAATTCTCGAATCCTCCGATTTTCAATTGCTGTCAATAAGTACATTATATAGTAATAGATAAACTTTAGATGTTATACTCTGCTGCTCCTTTCATTAGTATTCCTGATCTCACACACTCCACAATGACTAATTTAACATTAGTCTGTGTTAGGGAACCTAGACTGTAGTTCCAATAGGGGTAGGTAGTGATCAATTTGTGGCACTATATAAACAGGCATAATAATAAGGGACCGGATCCAGACTTTCGCCCAGAACCTCTCTTACACACGCTACACCGTACGATAAATTTTGCGTATAAAGGGAAGAGAATGTAGTGAGTGGTTGCAGTCGCCACTACAATGGGCTGCTTTTAGAAATAGAGACAGCCGAAAGTTACTTTTTATCTGTCTTTATTTCGAATAGGGAGACGGTTTAGAATTTTTTTTAATGAATGGGTGATTGTGCCGATCGGTGAGTGACCTCTCCCTATTTTGTAAACCACATGGGCTTAGGGAGAGGCACAGTAATTTGTACAGTAAGCCCTGACATGTGATCCTAAGTTCTACAATGTCGCCATTTTAAGTGAACACTTTACAGAAATTCAAAGGTGACTTCAATAGGAGTGTCCTTCCCTTCACCCGCACGGGAGATAGAATCTGACTGTTAAAACTCCTTTACTTTACCGATCTAAACTCCAAACATGGTGGTAGTGGAGGCCTGGATCCAGTAATATATGTTATGTTATGATATGATATATTGCATTGTATTATATTATATTATATTATATTATAGCATATCATATCATATCATATTGTATTGTACTGTATTGAATTATGTTATATTGCATTGCATTGCATTGGATTAGATTAAATTAGATTAGATCTGTTTGTATTGTTTTGTATTAGATTTTATTGAATTGTATTTTGTTATATTATAATACATTGCATTATATTGTAATATATTTTGTTATATTGCATTGCATTATATTGTATTTTTAGGCCGGGGGAAACTACTTTAAACCTTGCACAGAACTGATAGGTGGCATTTCATAGCTCACCTCTAAATTGCAGGGTAAACTGCAATATGTTATGTGCTGTTATAGAGAAAGCAAAATCTAAGCACTAATGTCTACAATTCCCCATATTGTCCCAGGTAAAAGAAGCTGTGCTGGTGAAAATATGGCTAAGATGGAGCTGTTCTTGTTCTTCACAACACTGCTGCAAAACTTCACCTTGCAGGCCCCTCCAGGAGCCAAACTGGACCTGACACCGGCATTGGGATCCACAAATTCTCCTCACCCCTATGATACCTGTGCTATACCTCGCAACTAGTACACTAGAACATCTTTCACATAAACTATTCCAGAGATATGTTATAATAAAAATGTAAATATCTGTACATGATGATCAATGCTTTAAAATGGAAATCATTTCATAAATAAGGATTGATAAATACTCTTGTTTCAAAACACTGATGGTGAACTTTTAGAACTCATTGTAGGGTTAATGTTGTATTTGCTCAGATAGAGTTCAGACTGGATTAGGATTTGTGAGGCCCGATGAAATAGGCCACTCTCCAGATTCTGGTTATAACTGTTACAGTCTCCAGGGGAGGTCCTCACCGAGGCGCAGAGTCCAGATATTCACTAGAGTCCCTGTTGGTGGGGATAGGCTTGGCTGGTGGCACCTGATAGGTTGTGGCCCCCACAATAGCTCCCAAGGAAGACCTGTAGCTAAGTTACCTGAAAAGGAACAGATTCATATCCAAGAACCCTCACACAACAAGGGATAAGCAGGAACCCTTGCTCACCAGACAATAAACATGAACTGAGTTGAACCTGTATGCAAACATGAACTTGGTCATACAAGGTAGTATGCAGGAGCCCAAGCATACAAGAGTACAGGCTAGAACCCACACACAGCAAACAGAGATAATGGTTATACCACAGTATAGACCAAAAATGTGTGGGATCCACAGGTGTGGAACAGATGAAAGCAGAGCCTCCTAGGGGCCCGTACGCTGTGAAATGACAAACACCGTGGCACACATGCACACAATAGCAGAGCAGATGGAAAGCTCAATGCCAGGTACAGGAAATGAGAGGTGGAGAACTCACTCAGCAGAGGACTGCAGTTGCCAGCATGAGTAGCAAGCTTCTCACATCGCACACTGCAGACACACACGGGGCAGACAAAGAAGACAGGGCAGGCAAGGGTAACACCAGGAGAACAGGGCAGAAGCACAACATGATCCAAGGCAGCAGCACAAGGAGAACACAATCAGAATGCAGGCAAACACAGGAACACCAGACATTATAGCTGACAATTAGACTTCCTGGGCTCAGGCTATTTAAAGTCCAATCCACCAATCATCTGCAGCACTCAGGCAGGGCTTCTAGATTAACTGACAGCTGAGATAAACCAGAGACATTAACCCAGACAGGGAACTTCACAGACTGCTATGATATCTCCTGCAGCATGTAATAATAACAATTAGAATATTAGACTAAGAACCAGAGTCTTTATAAATACTGGTCCAAAAGCAAAATGTATTATAATGATGTATTTGCTTGTGGCATCATCTTCCATCAGGGGTAAAATTTATGAGGACTGCAGAGAGATTACTACTTTTTGTCCATTATAATATGTTTCTTGGTAAAGGACATTTAGGGGTATATTTACTAAGGTCAATTTTGCTAAAATCGACCAAAGTCCCGGGACTTTGCTGGCAATTATACAATCGCCGTATTCACTAAAGGTAAAGGACATTAGCTTTTAGCAAAATCGACCAAGCAAACATCGCTGGACAAAATCTTTCAACTTGTTGCCTTGTAAAACATAGGGGTCACCGGATTCACTAAAGTTGATTTTTCCAAATCGCCTTTAGTTCACTGTGGAAGCCCCAAAAATAAAAACGCCTTCTGTGTGTGGTGCTTTCATTGACGTCAGACAGTAGAGGTCCCCCTACGTCATTAAATCTATAAAAGGGGACCTCTAGAGTCCGAAAGCTCATTACCATCAGCACCAATGACATGGAAGGAAGCTGTCATCATGGCAACAGGATGAACACTGGAAAGAAGGACTCTAATCAACTCTCAATCTCAAAAGAAGGACTTCTGCAGTCAACTGGATCGTTCTGCTATCAACTTTGGCCGGACTTCAAGAAGATCATCACGAACTCCATGCAAGTCATCCAAAGATAGATGACTGCAGAACGGTGAGTCCAAAATATTTTTTATTTATTTTTTAAACACACTTAGCACAACACTAATGTTTTTATTAAACAGTGTGGCCACCCGATTTTCTTTTTTTACAGCGGCAGAGCGCAGCATGGTTATAAGCATTTACATGCTGACGCTGATATTACTACAAGGCACAGCGATGCTATCAATTCTATCAGCGCAGGCATGCTAAGCCTTATAACCATGATGCACTTGTATTTTTTTTCAGAAAAAAGCGACGGCAATTTTTCACGGGAAATCGCTGTGCTTTTCAATAGAAAAGCACGGTGATTTAGACCTTGAAAAATTGATTCTTATGGACGGCGATTAAAAATCGCCAGCCAAAGGCGTCGCTTAGTGAATACAGCGATAAAAAAATAAAAAAAGCTGTAAAATTGCAGCAATGGCTGACAATTAATAATCGCCAGCCAAAAGCGACTTTTGTAAATATACGCCTTAGAATCAACCACTGGAAGCGATAAGAGGCAAGATTTATAAAAAAAAAATAAAAAAAAAAATTCCACAACTTCCTAAACTAAGAATATCATTAAAAATTGGTGTCATGGATCAGGCTGCAACCCTAACAAGTTTGGGATTAAGAGTTTGGTTGGTAAACCAAATAAACCAAATACCTTGTGTGTTTGCTGAGACCCGAGCAATTTCTTACAAGCCTATGTGCATTCCAGATGCAAGAGTAGCACAGAACAGCCAATCACAATGCAGCTACATTCTGTGCTACTCTTTTATATTTTATATGCCATCGGATTGTGACTATCTGTGACTTTGCTGCTATCTAACCTGCTAATTATCTGAATATATGATTCACTAACGGTGCTTATTACTTAATGGTGTCTACAAACCTCCTGTGTTAGAGGTGCTCAGTGCCTTTTCAACACGAACATTAACAAGAAAGTGCGTTTATTGATGCTCATAAATACAAGTTTTCTGTTGCTCCTGGGACACTATTAGAGTCTATAAGATACTCCATCTACCACTTCATTGTGTTGGGCAAATTTTGCTATTGGACACTTTAGTAATCTTTGAGACCTATAACTACTGGTTTACATTGTTCACATTTGTATGTATACTATTTAACATTGGCCCATTGTTTGTTTAATCATATTATTTAATAAATCGTGAATTTTTATTTAGACTATTTTATCCAGCATTTTCTTATTTATATATTGATTTATATATTGATTATCATCTAGTGATTGGATTGCGCCGGAATACTTTTCCTTTTTTGTATCCAATTCTTAGGGAGTTTTGCAGCCACCGTAGTATTTTTCATTCTTTATTTTGAGGATTCATTCGTTTTATAGGGGCCAATTTATCCCAAGTGCCAGCTTTAAATCTGTCTTTTTCTGTGTAGATTAAATATGTGACTGTTTTTTGGGTATACTAATGTGAAATGATCTTTTTATTAAACTAAATATACACATTTGTATTTTTAACAGGCTGATTACTATTATATGAAGATCTTTTAATCATTTGCCTGTTTGTTTATTTATTTCTTGTAAATAATTTGTTAAAATATATAAATGTGAATCATTAAAAGTTTTATTTTCATTGTTTTTAGCATGGTGAAAATCCTTGTCTCTCATTTGTGTGGGAGAGTGTCATTTTGACTTGTTGTTGCACCTCCTTTCAGCACTAAAAATACCAAACTGTTTATATTTGTGAAATATCTTTAATACAACTACTTGCTGTTCTTGCTGTTTCTGTTCATTTGAATGGGAACTAGCTGCACTGATATACAGGATTTGTTTCTTCGGTAGTATACTGGAGCTATGGAGATTCTACATGAGAGAGTTATATCTCCAATTTCCAACAGAAGCTATAAATTAAATCACACAGTTCAATGGGTGGGTAAAGTAGCTATATCACAATTTAATACCCTATATTCTTAATTCTTTTTATAAAAATAAAATATATTTTGCTGACATTTTTTATGTTTAAGCAAGCTGTTCAAATATATTGCCAGAGTTAAGTATAAAAAAACAGGGTTGTCTGAGATTCTCTGTACCTCCACTAGATGGAGCTCCTACTCCATACAAGGATAATAACCAGTCCCAGAGTTGTGACAGTACAGTACTAGAGGGAACTGAAGAAAACAAAAGTATCTACTACTGACAGAGGAAGAGATTCCCGAGGTCCAAGTGATCAGGCAATTAAAATGTCTCTAATGCTTTCTTGGATAGGATGACGGGCAAGCAGTCTTGCACTCAGACAGGAATCATCTACAAGACATCATGGTTTGATCCTTAATAACAATCTCTGAACACTTGTTACATTATGTCTGCAGCCCAACAGACTGAAATCATATAATCTTCTCTAATACATCCAGGCCGATCCATGAAGACTAAGCTCCAGTCTCCACTCCTCTCCTCTGGTACCTGTAGGTGGATGGGGTGTATTTTCTGGATATGGATGATGTGTATTTTGCTGTCTGATGACCTGTGCTTTGTCTTTCTTCTCTAGGTTACAGAGGTCATTCTTAGTCATGGACCCGGTCACCATTCTCCTGTCTGCTGCCATCATCCTATTTTGGGTTATGTTTTTACCAATCAGAAAGACTTCAAGTATAAGAATTTCCCACCTGGACCAACGCCTTTACCGATCATTGGAAGTATATACCTGATGGAAATGGCAAAACCCTTTAAAACATTTCTACAGGTAACACAGAGGGCCAGATTTACTAAGCTGCGGGTTTGGAAAAGTGGAGATGTTGCCCAGAGCAACCAATCAGACATTTCTACACACAGAGGGCCAGATTTACTAAGCTGCGGGTTTGGAAAAGTGGAGATGTTGCCCAGAGCAACCAATCAGATTCTAGCTGAGCTGGTCTAGTATGTAATAGGAAAATGAGAGCTAGAATCTGATTGGTTGC
>WWET01005135.1:38060-48627 GCA_011038615.1 Limnodynastes dumerilii
GGGTCTGGAGACACATAATGGGGATCCTGGGGGGACTGGAGACAAATGATGGGAAAACTGGTGAGTTGGAGATGAATAAGAGGAGAAGGATGATGGGGAGGGGAAAATGATAAGGTGGATGGGGAGGAGGAGCTAGCTGATGAAGAGAAATTATAAAGGGGATATAGAGAAATTATAAAGAGAATGGGGAGTGGTAGGTGATTATGAAAATTGGGAGATGATGGAGAAAAGGGGGGTAATGAGACTGGAAAAGAGGGAGATGATGAATAGGGAACAAAAGATGTATAGACATGGCGTGCACTGGAGTACATCCAATGTGTATATACTGTGTAAACATATATATAAACCTGCTAGGCATGTATTCAAGGATAAAAAATATCTAAATAAGAATATAGCACCAATATTAATCAATAAATTAATAAACATTAATGAAAACTCCTTGAAAAATAGTTTATTAATTTAAAAAAAACATACATTAAATATTTCATAAATAAGAAACCATACAAACCATAAAAATCACTGTATAACCTTGCCCATAGATTATGTAAAGAGAATGACTGGTGTAGAATTCCAATGGAGATAACTGATATAGATCTCAGTATACACAGAAATTCGAAGGAAAAAAAATAATATTGGTATTTCAACTGTCTATCAAATGTAAAAGCACCACAAATAAGTTGATACTGCAAATAGTAGCATAGGAAATCCTGAAGGTGTTATTGCATGGGTATTATATTAAATAGTTCTCTATAAACGAGGGAGCACTGTAGCCTGGTAATAGGTGGTGGAGGTAGCCGTTTATTTCCAGATATAAATAGGAAGTGAAAAATGCTCCGACAGGTCTTACCCACAATTGGGATGGCAAACTCAGATTGAACTCCCACCCACCAGACAACGATGGAAATACAGTCAGCAGCATGTGGATGTCAATCGAATAATAGCCTCCAGTAGATCTTACCTGCAAACAGAAGAGCAGTCCCATATATTAATCGGGGAGAGAGAAAGGGATATGCGGCTTCTGAAGTGAATATGCAAGGAGCACACACTTAGTTGCATCCCCGGAGATAGATTTTTCACTTGTCAAGGCAAACATACGGCTTACATGAGTCTCCAATGCACAGCAATGCTTGTAAATTCCAGGAAGAAAGTTATGAATCAGGCTCTTGGAGAACAGTTGTATCCACCAGCAAAACTCAGATGTTATGGTATAAAAATCATCCTCACGCGTTTCATCACTTGATGTTATTTCTTCAGAGGAATAGCATACAACAATCTCCTCGGTAGCTAGTTTTATAGGCAGCTCAATTATAAACAACTAAGGCAATTAGAAACAGTACACTATTGTGTATTGTGTAAAGTATTTCTAAATAATAATGTGTTTGTACATCTGCTAAAGCCCTAGACATAACATGTTGGGGATAACATTGTGTTAACATATCTATAGCTTGTTGGTTCAAATCCAAAGATGAAGAACAATTTCTCTTTACACGCATAAGTTTTCCTTTTGGTACGTTGTCCTTCCACTTAGTGTGGTGAGCACTCTGATAGTGTAAATATTTATACACATCTGTATGTTTAGGATAAGTGGCAGTGACAATCTTTGAATTTTTAATTTTGAAAGAAGATCAAAAAAATCAATAAAGTGATCAAACTAATAAGTGAATTTTAAATTATAATTGTTATGATTGAGGTGTGATTCAAATTTTAAAGCTCTATCTTCGCCACCACCCCAAATAATAAACAAATTGTCTATATAACTGCTATAGAGGACCAGGTCCACCCCAAACTTACTCCCCCAATCGTGGGTGCATTCAAAATCAAAAACATATAGGTTTGCATAGCTCGGGGTGAAGCGGGTCCCCATGGCCATCACTTGTACCTGTAAATAATGTGCACCGTTAAACAAAAAATGATAATGTGTGAGAATAAAATTAATACAATCAGTGATGAAAATTTGGTGGGATATAGGCAAATGACTTGAATGTTGTAAAATTTTTGAAATTGTGCTGAACCCCATAAAATGTGGGATATTGGTGTAAAGGGATTCTATGTCCAATGTTAGAAACCCATAATGTTATTTCCAAGAAATCCCTTTTAACAAATTTAAAAGGTGAGTGGTGTCTTAAATATAGGATTGTATTTGAGGGCTCGCATCGCGAATTAGGGACAGCCGAAAGTTGTTTTTCGGCTGTCCCTGTTAAGAATAAGAGACCTTTCAGAAAAATTTTTTAATGAATGGGTCAGTATGCATATTCGGTGCTCCAGCGATTGCTATGCCTCATTAGGTTCGGAACTGGCTGGGATTGAACGGCCCTTTTGCAATAGGGCCGTTCGCTACGGGGACCCACACACATATTTGAGGGACTAAAGCCCAAAGAAAAGAATCAATGTAAAAAGATAATTTGAAAGTTAAAGTTTTTAATCCAGAATAAATTGGTCGACCAGGAGGAGAAAGTAAACTTTTGTGGGTTTTTTGTAATAAATATAAAGTGGGTATAACTGGAAGTGGTTCAAAAAGAAACTTATCTTCATCTCTTCAAATAATATTGTTTTTTAAAGCAATATCTAAAAGAGTGCATAATTCATTTTAAAACATAGAGGAAGGATCTTATTTTAATTTTATCTAAAAAGAGTCATTTGATAATTGTCTAAGGGCTTCTAAGGGCTTCAGTACAATATGCCTCATAATCCAAAACCATCCAAAACCACCACTGCTCCACGCTTATCTGCTTTAATTTTTATAGTTTTGTCTGTCTTTAGTTCTTCCAAGGCTATTCCCTCCAAATGGGAGAGATTAAACTTGGAGAATATAGTTTTAAAATTTGTATCACATAGTTTTTAAACTGATCCAATGTGACTTTATAAAAACAATCCATATGTGGACTATGCATAGATGCAGGAGAAAAATGTAATTTTAACTTAAACTTTTTATTTATTTAATTATTTGTTAATTCAATTAATATAAAAAATATGAATAGATTCATCACCATGATTATTTTTCCACAATTCCTCTAACATCTCTAAGGCATTAATCTCATAAACATCAAAACTTATACCAACTTTTTGTTCATTTTCATTTTTCTTACAAAAAAATAATAATTCTACAACGAGTTTGCATAAACCTATATATCAGTTATCTCCATTGAAATTCTACACCAGTCATTCTTTTCACTTAACCTATGGCCAAGTTATATAGTAATCTTTATGATTTATGCCAGACTGATTATCCTCTTGTCACTTTCCCCCTCACACATGCATAATTCCCAACTATCCCAAGCTATAAAACTACCTTATCTTTAGGTTCTTAGTTGTGTGTGCAGGGGAGCTAATTAAGAACATTTTTGCCTAACTGCGCTCAGATTTCCTCATTTAAATGCCTCGCTCCACCCAATCTTCTTATCTTCCTTCTTAACTTTTCCCGACACGCCCCTTCCTTCTTAAATCACTACGAACCTAGAATAAATAGGTTTGTAAGGGTGATTCATACATATAATCCATAGCAGGGCGGCACTCCAAGGTTTGTCTTATGTAATCCTGTCCTTGGACTTATCAGTTGTCTGTGATTACACAATAAAAACCTTGGAGTGCGCTCTCTATGGATTTTATACTATTACAGTGGTAACACTGAAGGGAAAGCACCTAAGGCACTCTATTTTATTATGTACAAGCATTTATACTTTGAGTGTCAATTTGAAAACACCATCCCTGCAGTTTCTGGAATATAGACCTTAGTCTGCAGATCACTGATCATTGAAGTCATTGACATAAGATTCCCATGTTTTACAGCCATTATTTACATTTACAATTACATTTTCTTGTTTCATTCTTGTAAAACCCCAGGTTTTGCTTTTTTTTCATCTGGTAAAACGACTTACATCATTAACGTTGAATATTTAATATTAGGCATGTGGGATACAGTTTGCGCTAAGAAAAATAATTTTTTCGAAATACATGTAGCCGAAAGCTCATTTTCAGCTGTCTGTATTTCAAAATATCACTATTTTGAAAGCTTTCATAATGAATAAGTAAGCATTATTTTTAGCATATTTACCCATTCATTAATTAGGAAAATGCCAGAGGTGAGTATATGGGGAGTCTTAGGATTAGGTGATAAAGAGGGGAGTCTTAGGGTCAGGCTGAGGGGAGGGGAGTCTTAAGGTTAGGCTGTGAGGAGAGGAGTCTTAGGGTTAGGCTGTGAGGAGAGGAGTCTTAGGGTTAGGCTGAGGGGAAGGGAGTCTTAGGGTTGGGCTGAGGGGAGGGGAGTCTTAGGGTCAGGCTATGGGGAGAAGAGGGTCAGGGTAATGGAAGGAAAGGGTAAGGATTAGGATAAGAGTTAGGGTAAGCAATCAATTTGGAGCCACTTTGGAATTCGCTGGTATGAAACAACCCTTTCGAAAAAGAGTCATTCGTGCCACCAACCTACACCCTTCATATATTCTGCACTTCCCTCGCACGTAGCGCCCTTCTGCTTGCAGAACCATAGCTTAAAAGTCCGCAGGTGGAAGGGTATTGTACGGATGCAGGACTGTGTGTAAGGGCTCAGTCACGTCATTAATGTATAAACTCTATGCATTACCCCACTCACCATCCGTCTCTCGTACACGTGGTGAGTGGGCCCACCCCGTCATCCAAAAAATAAGCATCAGGACAAACCATTGGTGCAGGGTAATGGAAGGAAAGGGTCAGGGTAAGGATTAGGATAAGAGCTAGGGTAGGCAATTGATTTGGAGCCACTTTGGAGTTTGCGGTAAGAAAAATATTTTTTTCGAAATACATGCAGCCGAAAGCTCATTTTCAGCTTTCTGTATTTCAAAATATCACTATTTTGAAAGCTTTCATAATGAATAAGTAAGCATTATTTTTAGCATATTTACCCATTCATTAATTAGGAAAATGCCAGAGGTGAGCATATGGGGAGTCTTAGGATTAGGTGATAAAGAGGGGAGTCTTAGGGTCAGGCTGAGGGGAGGGGAGTCTTAGGGTTAGGCTGTGAGGAGAGGAGTCTTAGGGTTAGGCTGTGGGGAGGGGAGTCTTAGGGTTGGGATGAGGGGAAGGGAGTCTTAGGGTCAGGCTATGGGGAGAAGAGGGTCAGGGTAATGGAAGGAAAGGGTCAGGGTAAGGATTAGGATAAGAGTTAGGGTAGGCAATTGATTTGGAGCCACTTTGGAATTCGCTGGTATGAAACAACCCTTCCGAAAAAGAGTCATTCGTACCACCAACCTACACCCTTCATATATTCTGCACTTCCCTCGCACGTAGGGCGAGGGAAGAACAATAGCTTAAAAGTCCGCAGGTGGAAGGGTATTGTACGGATGCAGGACTGTGTGTAAGGGCTCAGTCACGTCATTAATGTATAAACTCTATGCATTACCCCACTCACCATCCGTCTCTCGTACACGTGGTGAGTGGGCCCACCCCGTCATCCAAAAAATAAGCATCAGGACAAACCATTGGTGGGCTGCATTCAGATGTGTAAGTCCCTGTTCTGCACATGTACACACCGTGTGGTTATTAATTGTGGACGCACTTGATGCGCAATGCAGCTATAGTCCAATCGAAGATCACAGAAATTGTCTCACATTCCATTAACAAAGCAGACCTCCAGATTATACCCTATAATATAATAGGACTCCCATCCCCTGTCCTTCCCCAAAGAAATCAGATGGACTCTATTGAAGCACTGACTGTTTTTGTAGTCTGTTTCATTTTTCTGCATTAGCTCCAATCACAGGCCCAGATCCTGGGCTACGTCCAACACGGGAATTACGCATGGCAATTGCGTAATTCCCCTATCAAGAAGGTTGATACACTTTCTTACGCTGGAGTAGTAGCCGGCATACATAATGTGCATTATGTACACCGGCTGTTACGTAAAAGGGGCTGTCCCCCCTTTTATGTTTGCCGTATCTCCGCCATATAGGCGGTGATAGGCATTTAAATAAGGGCTCATGGTGGGGAAGCCCCACTATGACAAGTTGTAAATGTTAAGGAAGGAATCTGGCACCTAAGGCACCCATAGGTCTGGATCCGATCCACAGGATCTATTTTAAGGATCTGGTTTCCTGGGCCTGGCTGGACCTATTTGACAGTGATACAATCACATTGCGACCGGAGCTCTGAATACGGCCCACAGTCACCAGCTGACTGGCGATTATGTGATTGCTAGAATTGATCGATATATAGAAAATTGCTGTTGGAAATTGGTACCTATTTACACCCGTTCCTAACAGGGTCAGACTGCGGCAGCTGTGGCAGGCTGAGGTGAGGGGCAAGCCCATAGAAGGGATGATGAGGGTTATTCTTCAAGAAGAAAGGTTTAGGGCTTTAGCGGAAGGTTAGGGTTAGGCTGCAGGACATGGAGGGTTTAGGGTTAGGGCTTTAGATGAAAGTTAGGGTTAGGCTGCAGGAACCGGAGGTTTAGGGTTAGTGAATGGTTAAGGGATGGGCTAGGATGAAAGTTACCAGTTGCAGGTCATTCTTCTGGACTCCGGAAGTTGCAGCACCGCCGCTGTCCAAAACTGCAGACTGTCGCACAATGGTTTGTCGCAAACCAGAACATCAAACTGGCAGAGCCACACCCTTCATTCATAGCGCCCGCATTTACTAGAATGTTCATTTCCAACAATGGGAGAAAGAAAAAGAAAAATGTTACATTCTAATAATCTTGTAAACACTTTCCATTGAACACATAATAGCAGTTATATGACACGCGATAGAACTCATTCACATGGTGGCTTATCTTTATTATGGATACAATCTCTGCACAAGTATGTAAAGGTGAGGATTAGATAATACTGTATGTCACTTGCTCTAAGTTGCTTTAGTTATCCTGTACATGGATAATGAAATGTTATTGTGGGGTGGAGTCAGGTAGAATTGATAAAGGTTTCTGCAAGTCTGTGCTGTCATTTTATCAAATATTCTCCAAGCATTTAAAGCGCACACAAGATACCACAAGACGACAGAGAGAGAGAGTTCTGTGTAATCCCCCATAGACTTCAAAGTAAGTAACTCGTTTCTCTAACTATGAAATGTCAGTGTTTCTCTACTTACTAATCTAAGTGCTTAGTTGAGTAATCAGTGTCTTCAAATACACAGAAATGTTTAGATGAATATCTGGTTGTAAATGTTACATCTGTCACTTTTAGACCATATTGTAGAAGATGTGAACACAAAAAAATGATACTTACACTGATAAAAATGGAAAAAAATGGAAAAAGGGCTCACAATTATTTAGATAATATATTTCATGACAGAAGCCCTGGGTGCAGCCAAAATCCCTACATATTACAAATCAAAAAGAAATCTAATTTAATACAATCTATTTACATCTATTTAGATTTAATTCAGTTTATATCTGCTTTGGATCTGCAACAAGATAACATTTTCATGTATTATCTATTAGTTATAATCAGATATTATCTATCAGATACAATCTTTTTCAGATTTAATCTTATTTGCACTAGTGCACTTTATTCAGATTTATTATCATGAATTTATTGTGGTTTCTATAGATGACCCTATTATTGTTAATTCATAGGGCCACTAGCTAGTCAGATACAAATTATATATAATTATGCAGTGGGAAGAAGCAATTTGTTATTTTAATTCACTTTTTTATCCCTTCACTTCCCCCATTTTTAATATTCGCCTTTTAAATGTAATAAATTAATCAAGTTTTTTTTTGTTTTCTATTTCATATCTAATTTGGAAGTAATTTGGAAGGAGTTCATCTAGAATGATCCCATTTTGTTTTTTCTTTTTGATTTGTCATATTCTAGAGGAACCTATATGGAATATAGTCATTTGCACCAGGGCCATAACATGGGAGAGGAAGCTAAGCTTAAGGGGGGCACCAGGAAGTTAATATTTAGGGTTCTGTCTACTAGAAATAATGTTTATTGCGTCCATTATGCTAGGCAAGGTCATTTTGAATACTCACTTTTTATTGCAAGATCCCACGAAAAGATACAAGCTGGCGAGTGTGGGTCCCCGTAGTGAATGGCCCTATTTCGAAAGGGCCGTTTGCTCCCAGCTGGGATATTGATTGTTTATGCCGATTGTTGATGAGGCATAGCAATCAATCCCCGAACACGGTGCTCCGAAAGTTGAGTTTCCCACAACCCACTCCCTAACCCAAACCGTAAATCCCCCCTCCATACAGCCTAACCCCAAGTCCCCCCCCTACAGCCTAACCCTGAGTCCCCCCTCACAGCCTAATAATAAGTCCCTCCTGCAGCCTAACCCTAAGTCTTCCCCCATGCTGCCTATCCCTAAGTCCCTGGCGTCTACACTTCCGAAAGTGAATGGACGAGTATGCAAATCGCACACAAACCCATTCATAAAAAAAAAAAAAATTGAGACGACTCGCATTCAAAATAGGGATCCTTCGCAGTGGGGACTCACAACGCAAGCTGGCACTGTCTTCAGTAAATATTGCAGGTGTAAGAGTATTATGGGGTAGTACGATTCTATCTTTTGTGGATCTTTATTGGGTTTGGAGATTAAGACTGTATATGCTTCTGTGAACTCAGGATAATATGGATTGTATCTGATATCATGGACTGATCAGATATCAGGTATCTTGACTGTACTGGACCAGGAATGGAGTTGAACTGGAACAAGTCTTGACTTGACCTGGAAGGAACCAGGAGTGGATTGGACTGAAGAAAGACTTGATCTGGACTGGACCAGGAATGAACAATCTGCAGACAGCCGAGGACAGAAGCTGAAATAGTAGTCTGTAGACAATTCAGTACTGACTTGGTTAATCAAGTTGATTACTGCTGGCTGGTTTTGCAGGATGACTGCAATATTTTATATTAATCTGCTGAAAAGCCACCTGGGCCTGGAGTCTTAGGAGATGATAGTTTGGAGACCACGGCATCTATTTCCTCTGCCATTATATCTAGCTCAAGAATTTCTCTTTTGTGCAGCTTAGAGCCTGGGTAAATTGGCCTCTTTTAAGATTAAGTCTTGGAGGTCAGGGTCCAGAGGTCTTACCATATATAGATTAGCAAAATATTCATGGAATTGGGCAGTAATTTGTTTAGTATCATTAACAATTTGTTGTGTGACTGGGTGTTTTATGGCAGTCATATAGCTTTTAGACTTGGGTTGTCTTGCCATAGTTGCTAAGAGACAACCTGTTTTATTGCCCCACCTGTAATATTTGTCACATAAAATCTATTCCCTGTCTTGTTTGTGTGGTGAGATATCCCTCTAAGAATTGTTTTTACATTCATTAAGGGTAATATCCGAGGGTGTTTCTGTATACCTTTCAGCTATTTGCATAGACTCCTGTAAGGTATTTCTCACTTTTTCTGGTCCCTCTTGCGTTTGGCCATATAACCAAGCCTGACCAGGACAGAACTGGGTCATCCCAATGGGCAAAATTATCATCTGTATAGTTGGCCCACCAACTTCTTAGATATGCTTTGAAATCATGATTGTTTGAAAAGGTGGAGGTAAATCTCCAGATATAGTCTCGTTCCAGCCTTGCGGATAGTCCATCACCAGTGTTTTGGGGGTGGGATCCGATATCACAAAATCTCAAATGCTGGGCCCTGGGCGTTTGCTACTAAGTTATCTGAGACAGCCGATGCCCCCAGCATCCCTACATTCAGGTTAGTGTAGGTGGGCGGTGGTAGGTAGTTTAATGAGGGTGTGAGGGCGGGCTAGGCAGCCATATGCTCCTGTGCGAGCGTATGGCCCCTTTCTTATGCCGGCTGAAGTTAGGGTAGCCTTCAGCCGGCGTAAGGAAGGGGCCATTCACCCACACAGGTGGAGTGCCAGGGGGAGTCAGCGATGTAACGCTGAGCGTTAGTACGCTCAGCGCTACATCGTACCTCTGGATCAGGCCCATGGATTTGGACTACCTCCAGTCCCATTCTGTGTGTTCCATCTGTGTGTGACTGTGTTTACAAGTCTTATTGAGGACTCTGTCTGTCTCCAGCTCCATTCTGTGTGTGTCATCTGCCATAGTGTGTTGCTGTGTTTTCGAGTGTCATTCGTGGAATCGGTATGTCTCTCACTCCATTCTGTGTGTGTCATCTTCCAGAGTATATTGTTGTATTTACGAGTCTCATCCTTGGACTCTGCAGACCCCCAGCCACATTCTGTGTGTGTCATCTGCCAGAGTGCGTGGCTGCATTATTGGGTCCCATCTATGCAATTACCCTGTCTTCATTGCCATTCTGTGTGTATCATCTGCCAGAGTGAGTGACTGTGTTAGTATATTCCTCTGTCCTGTTTCCACCATTTGTCATCCTGGGTTAGCAGAGTGTGAGAGAGAAACTCTCTTCCCCCCGGGGGTCACTATACCCATCATGGTACATTACTATTCTCTATACTTATCTGTGGTCTATCACCTTCCTGCCTGTGAGTTGAATGTTTGGGTTCCTGCTCCTCATAGCGGCCTGCCAGGTACTTCCGGGGACCAACGTCGGGGGGCCGTGACCTGCTGGGGTCCTGCAGCCAAGACTAACCTCACCATCAGAGGCTCTAGTGAAAACCAGGCCCCAGTTAGACTCTGCGCCCTGGTGTGGGCCCTGGGTACCTATAACAC
>WWET01005135.1:52951-63361 GCA_011038615.1 Limnodynastes dumerilii
AATGAAGCTATACGGCCTAACCAGGAGATTTCATGATGCATCCATCCTTTAGTTAAGGTAGCAAGGCGTGAGATTAAGGGGATATAGTTAACATCAAAAACATTTTGGATAAAAGAAGGAATTTGTATTCCTAGGTAAGAGAGAGAGTCTGTCTTCCATATATATGGGTAAGAGGAAGTAAGTTGTTGGACCATATCAGGAGGCATGTTAATGAGAAGAACCTCTGTTTTGGAAATATTAAGTTTATATAAAGAGGCCCGGGAGAATTCTGCTAGAATGGTATGCAGGACAGGTAAAGAGGAGAATGGGTTAGAGACAAATAGCAGGACGTCATCAGCAAAAAGGCAAATTTTGTGCAGTGATAAACCAAATTGAAAACCTGGAAATGTGGGTGTGCTCCGAATCGTTTCAGCTAGGGGTTCCATGGCCATTGCGAAAATCAGCGGTGAGAGAGGGTACCCCTGACGCGTGCCGTTAGTTATTTGAAAGGGTTCAGAGAGGAAGCCATTAGAAAAGATACGGGCGCTAGGGAGTGTGTATAGTGCCAAAATAGAATGTAGTGTGGGGCCTTGAAAACCAAATTTGAGAAGGACCTGCCGCATATAACCCCAGTGCAAGCGATCAAAAGCTTTTTCCGCATCTAAGGACAGGAGAAGCCCCTGAGAGCCATTATTATTTAAAAGCTCAACGACATCCAAGACCCTTCTAGTCGCATCTGGTGCCTGCCGTCCATAGATAAATCCCACTTGATCAGGTTTTATTAATGATGGCAGCAGAGGCCCTATTCTATTCGCTAACAATTTAGCATAGATTTTTAAATCTACATTTAGCAAGGCAATGGGCCTATAATTTTGCGGAATCCCAGGGTCTTTTCCAGGCTTGGGAATAGTAACTACTTGAGCCGCAAGCATTTCAGTGATAAAGATATCACCTCTAGTAATTTCATTAAATAAATCCGTCAATAAAGGTGCTATATGTTCCTGGAAAGCTTGATAAAAATCTACGGTAAAACCGTCGGGGCCTGGGGCTTTCCCCTTAGGGAGAGACTTGATCACTAAAGAGACTTCCCGAAGAGTCCACGGAGAATTCAAATGCAGCAGGTCCTCCCTGGATAAACAAGGCAATGTAACAGCAGATAAGAAGGAAGTGATTGTGTCTGCATTTGGTTGGAAGAGAGTTTTATCTGTGTTTAGATTGTATAGGCGAGAATAGTATTCCGCAAAGTGGTTTGCAATATGGAGGGGGTTAATAATTTTATCTCCACTAGGCGAAACCAAATGCTTCACCCGAGTAGAGGTTTGACGAACTCTAAGTTTACGGGCTAGCATTTTACCTGCTCTATTAGCCGAAGAGTAAAAGCGTTGCTGTAACTTTTCATAAGTTACCTGGGTACGAATGGTCATCAAAGTTAATAGTTCTTTGCGGATCTTATCTAGTTCTGTCTTAGTTTGAGAAGTAGGGGAAATTTTATGAGCCAACTCCAAGCGAGACAACTTTGTCATCAACTCTGAACTAGCTAAGGAATTCTGACGACGAGTTCTAGCGCCAATTTTGATGGCTACCCCTCGTAAAACTGCTTTCAAAGCACACCAATGGTTCGTGGGACAGGTCTGTGTAGGGATATTATGATGTAAGTAATCTGAAATAGCAGCTCCCAATTCCGTTTTGACGAGGGGGTCTCTAATAAGATAGTTTGGGAATCTCCATGGGCGGGGTGGCAATTTTCTTTTAAGGGAATCCCAAACTAATACTACAGGGGCATGATCCGACCAAACTCTCGTAAGGATATCTGCCGACACGACTCGTTGGAGGGTCCACTTATCTGTAAGAATCAGATCAATGCGAGAGTATGTATTATGTGGGGCCGAAAAATAGGAGAAGTCCTTACAGCCTGGGTGCAATATTCTCCAAACATCAAATAGCTCAAATTCATGAAGCATTTTAGCAAACGTAATAGCAGATGCAGTAGCCGAGGGATCTCTAGCTCCAGAAGATCTATCTACTTTGGGGTCAGAAACCAAATTGAAATCACCCATAATAATAAGAGAACCCTTAATAACCTCTTGAAGCCGTTCAAATAGGGATCTGAGAAAGGATATTTGATGCGAGTTAGGAGCGTAAAGTGAAACAATTGTAACCTCTTGGGAGTCTAAAGTACCGACAAGGATAATATAGCGACCATTTTTGTCAGTAATTTGTGAAGTTAAACAAAATTGTAACCTAGAGTGAACTAGAATTGCCACCCCGTTCTTCTTAAAAGGGCCGTTAGACGTGAAACAGAGGGGATATTTATGGTTCTTAAAAATGGGGGGTCCTTATAGTATATCGGGCTGAAATGGGCGCCACAAAGGGTTGTGTGACACCACTTCCGTAGTGGGGGCGGGGTCCTTCATAAGGAGGGCATCCCCGGGGTGGTCAAAAATGATATTTAACGTGAATCTTAAAACATGTAATTGTAATGCTACTAAATACCGTATGTCTAGACAGAATACGCAAACATTCTCAAAATACGTGACTTAAACCATCTGTAAATAGCAAACAGTTAAAGAATTATAAATGTATAACAAAGCAGCCATAAAGTCAGAGACCTCAACTAACCAAGGCATTTGAACACTGCCCTATGGATTATCAATCAAAACAGACAAAAACAATAGTACTCAGCGGGCAGTACAGTTCACTCACAAACCGCTACTACTTCTCTGCCACTCGAGACCAGTCCGCCAGCATCGACGATGGATGACTTGTTTTGGAGACTTGCATCGGAACATTCCAAGCAGAGAGAAGCAGCATACCTTCTTCAACAGAGGATATGGAATGAAGATTATTGGAGCGTCGCACCAACAGTTTAACAGGAAACCCCCATCTATAGGGAAT
Source organism: Limnodynastes dumerilii (assembly GCA_011038615.1). NCBI lineage: Eukaryota > Metazoa > Chordata > Amphibia > Anura > Limnodynastidae > Limnodynastes > Limnodynastes dumerilii. The sequence goes on from WWET01005135.1 coordinate 55,826, forward strand.
ACTCTGGGCTCGAAAGGCTGCAGTGACGGGACAAAGTTCTCTTCTGCGAGCAAGGGTTGCCGCGGACAGATCGGGGAAGATCAGCAGTTCTCCCAATATTTCAGTCATCTGTGTCTCTTGCAGCTCGGAAGAGATTCTCCCTGGTATAAAAAAAATGGACTCGCATCAAGGTGTCTCGAGGCTGTGATGGAGGGGCTAAATTGGATTTAGGCAGTCAATGGATTCTGTCAATTAAGAGATCTCTTACTGGGACATCGGTGAGAAGTTTGCGAAAAACACCTGTCACGTAATCAGAAAGCTCACTATTTGTAATCGTTTCAGGTATCCCTCATATTTTGAGGTTATTCCTATGTGCACGATCTTCCAAATCCACTATTTTGAGCTTGAAAGCATCCACTTTTTTCTGTAGAGCATCGTGGAAATCAATTGGACTACCTCGCCGAGTTTGTTTTCAAGATGCTCTGTGCGATCTCCAAGGTCTCTTAACTCTTCTTTCATTTCTTTAAGGGATGCTTTAATATCCGTATTGATGTCAGTGCGAAGTCCCAACAGCATTTGATGCATTACCTTAATTGTTAAAGGTTCATCAGACTTAGGATTAAGGTCTGATGCAGCGGAGTGTGAGATAGTCTGCAAGGACTGTTGCGTAAGAGGTAGGGCAGTTCCCTCCCTTGGTGGAGTTTTCTGAAAAGATTGCAAAGGGAGAGAGCGAGGCTAGAAGCGCATGGGCGGTTGAAGAGGAGAGGGTTTGGGCTTTTTTGGAGGCATAATAGCTATTTAGTGAGCGTGACCGTAGAAATAAATTTGAAGAGTAGGTAGGTAGATGAGTGGTATTCACAGGCAATTTCAGAGCGCGTAGATTAGTAAGACATAGGACTGAACACCCCAGGGATGTCACAGAGACTTGTTAGGTACAGAAGTAACTTCAATAGTAAACTGAACTTTCAAGTAATTCTCAATACTTGCAAAACAATGGTATTCTTACTCCCTCTTGTGGAGACAGTGTAGTTTTCAGGCTTTATAAGAAGTTGAGAGCAGACTTCATAAAGTGTAGTGTGTAACAGGCTGAAATCTTCTATACACCAACGGGTGTTTTGCATAAAAGCTCCAGCTACAAGCACAATAAAAGCCATGTAGCACCTCTTAAAACACAATGCCCCTGGGACCTGAGGACACCATAGAGGGGCTAATTACACAGCAGGGGGGAGGCAGTGGAAGCAGGGGCTGGAGAGTTAGGTGGCTTGGGATCAGCTCAGGGGTGTCTGACTGATCTCTGAGGATTCCAGAAGGCAGGTAGAACGGACCTCAGTGCTGTCAGGTGAGTGCAGCAGTGTAATAGCCCCTGCGTGGTCTGAGGTCTCAGAGCGGGTACCTCTCGTGTCGCTGATTGAAGAGGGTGCCCGTCTTCTGTGGATCCAGTTCCCACCCTCTTCTACTGGAGCAAGGACAAGGAAGCAAGGAACAACGCCTTGCAGTTGCGGCCACACGTGGTTGTCCACGCGCCTCAGAGCATGGGTTAAGGTGCCGGGATGCGAAGCGCCATGCAAAGTGAGTAAGGCCCGAGGCCCACTGCTTGTCTCCCCACGAGTTAGTTAGGCCAAGAGGTCTCAGAGCCGCGAGGATAACGCCACAGGTCCGCGAGTGGCCTTAAGCAGGAGCAGAGATCACGGGGATAGGTAGATGAGGGTCGGGATGGGAAAATAATGGGTGAGGGAAGGATTTTCAGGGATTTTAGGGTACCCAGAGCCGGAGCTCCTCAGAAACACGTCCGAGTAGCAGGACAGTCAGGACATGCCCCCGACATGTGTTTTTATCAACACAAAATGCTAGCGCAGCATGTCTGGAATGTTTAGCATGGCTGCACTGATAGAACTACAAGGCTCAGCTTTGCTGTGCTTTTCTATAGGAAAAAACATAATTAAAATCGCCCGATAAAAGCATCTGTTAGTGAATCCCACGAGTTTTACAAAAAAAATTGAGGGAAAATCGCGGCGATGGTTGGCAATTCATAATCACCATCCGAAACCAACCTTAGTAATTATACCCCTAAGAGAGGATGCATCTGAATGCCTCCAATGGCTTTTTCCTACGTATATCTGTGACTACATTTTTCCTCTTTATACAGGAATTTAATCCCTTGACTTTCCATGAAGGATACAAAGTCTCAGTGGGACTGTTTTAACTACTTGTGCATTATGTGTTAAAGGTGCAGTCATCCTACCTTATCAGCAGAGGGTTTGTGAATCCCACAGAAGGTCAGGGCAGCAGTTGACCTAGCACTTGTCTCAAGACAAGACAATCGCATTGTCTGTGTCATTTTCCACAGTAGTTTCTCTGAGCTCAAAATATTCAAAGACAAAAATAAAACATTAAATTAAATTTTTGTGTGACAAGTTGTATTCCCATCATGAATAACAGCTGTAACAAAGTTAATTATGAGACAATAAGATAATCAACTGAAATAAGATATTGAACTGTGTGCTTGAAATATCTTCCATTTCTAAACATAACAAACCAATCTAAACTATAGACTAACTCCCTTATGCTGGAGTTACAGTCTAGGAACTTTAAAGACCGCACATACGCAATCTACATAATGAAACAATACGTAGATTGCGTAAAATAGTTACTATGCATGTGTAGTAGCTACTATCGGTAAATTAAGGATGTATGTTGCACAATTACAGTTGTGAATCTGGCTCTTCATTACTTGAATGATGCTTTATTTAAGGAAAGTGAAACATAGCTAATATGAACAAAAGTAACTTCTAAATTAAGGAGAGAAGTATCAGTACGTTAACATGGTAAATCTGAATTCCATCTTTAAGACATGAATTTTGTACATTAATGGCTATACATTTATCGGTCCTATGGAGGGGGAGGTCAAGGTGTAAAATGGGCTTTGGCTTCTCTTGGACAGGTGAAAAATAAAGTTGTGCCATTGTCAGAGACCCTCAGTTTTGCTGGATACAGCAATGAGAAACGTATGGTTTGGGTGTCAAGCAGTGTGCAAACCTCTGAAAATTCTTTACACTTTTTGGATACCAAGGTTAAAAAGTCCTGAAATATTAGTATGCAACAGTTGTTTATTATCAATTGTGGTAACAAACAGTAACTAGTTAGAATTTTTTATTTTATTCTGTAGACCATCCCTTTCTGGACCCAGCCTATTTCTTGTAATTTGAATGGTGTTACACGCTGCATATGGCAGCAGCGTGCAATTGTGTCTTTGTGCTGTAGCAAGGAATTCCAGTCCTGGTTTCCCCTGCAGCATTCCTTCTTGCTAGAGAACCTGGCTAATTACCCTGCTGCTGGGATTTCCTAACTCTGTATTTGGCTGTGTGCAATTAGCAGCCAATGGGGATGTTGCTCTCCCCTTAAATAGCTGACACCTGAATGCTTCCTGTCTGGTCATAGCTTCTAGCATTCCTGTCCATGCTCCTGTTGAAATACTGTAACTAGCTTCTGATTCTGAGTGCCCTTTGTTTCCCTGTCATGTCTCTCCTGTGTGCTCTGGATTCCTGCCTTGCCTTGATTATTGTTCCTGGTGTGAGTGTAGTTATTTGCCGTTTGTTGTGTGCAAGCCCCTGTCTCTGTATTTGTACTGTCAGTTTATATCCAACCTTGTGCTGGTACATGTGTTTCCACTTGCACTTATTGTATACTCCAGTCCTGAACTGGTTAACCACTTTGTCTTATCCATCTGCACAACTTGTATATTCCTGTGTTTACAGACTTTGTGCTATTCTAACTGCACAAACTATATCCAGTTCTGTGCTGGTACTGTACCACTCTACCTGCTTTTTTCTGTATTCCAGTCCTGTACTGGTTCTGTACCACTCCATCTGCATTTATCTGCATTCCAGTCCTGTACTGGTTCTGTGCCATTCACGCTTGCCTAGATTTGGCAGTCTCCTGTTTAAGTCTGGCCTTTTCCTGTTTCCTCTCTCCTACAAGTTCGGTTCTGGGGGCCATGACCTGTTGTTGGGGTACAGCCAAATTCATCTCCACCATCAGGGGCCCTGGTGAACACCACCCTATAATTAGACTCCGTGCCCTGGTAACTGTCCTTGTAACAGATGGGACCAATTTCACCTTTAATTCCCATAGCCATGGGAAGAGTGACTACTAGAAAGTTGAGAGGTTTTAACCTCTTCTGATATATCAATGAATCTTAAATTGTTGCAGTGGTGGTGATTTTCCAAATAATTCACCTTTTCCAACAAAGATTGGATAGAAGAGGTATGGTCAGTAGTTATGTTATTAATAGTACGTATTTGTTTCTCAACATCACTTTGATGTTGAGAAACAAATGCGTGTTAACCGTATTGGCATCTATTTTACCTGAGGTGAGCATTTAAGTCTTCAAATTTTTTGTCTATATGGGGCATCATTAGTTTGAATACCTCTTCAGCCACATCAGCGACTGAGGCTGTTTGAAATCCAGATACACCTGGTGTTTGATCAGGGTGGTCTGAATTAGTTGAAGGAGGCTGCATACTGCACGTTTGTTTTTTACCTGTTTTTCCCATTTTGGAGGATTTTGAAGATTAGAGGTCATTACGGGGTCAATATATTTTTCCATGCTTCTAGGGCTAAATCTATTGATAAATGAAACTAAGTAGTTTGATCATTTAAAATATAATGAAGTCCACTGGTTATTAAATCGGCACTTACCAGTCTTCCCCAGATCTAATGTCAACAGTCTCTAGTCCATTATATTGTAAAATTCCTTTTCAAAAAATCCCTTCTGTACGGCAACTGTAGCCTCTAGAATTCTTCTTAAAGTTTGTAAGTACTTCTTTCAATGCTTGTTATATTATTTCAATCGAAACATGGAATGCATAAAAGAAAAAATAACATAGTGTAACAATTTCACAACAATGTCCCCCTCTGATCTCTCTTACATTTGCAATATTCTTTTCTTTATACGTTTGCTTGTCAAGTATCTTTATCTTCCTTCACTCTTTAGCTCTTAGCTCTCTCAGGTGTTCATTGTTGGTATATACCCAAATAGACAAGTAAAATAAAAAAGGAAAAATTGTGTTTGTTTCACAAATGTATCAATCTAGAGAAAATTGTCACACTCACAATGTAATTCTCTTATATTGTATGCCTATAAACATAGCTCCAGCACTCCTGGTACTCCTCAGTTCACCTCCTTCCCCATCAGACCGGATGCTTAGGCAATATAAGATGCAGCACAGCCCGATCCTTGTGAAGTCAGTAAACACAGAATCCTTAATATTTTTTATAGTTATGTGCTCACCTTATAAATTTCTTGTACCAATGCACTAATAAAGCCTTTTCTTGAAATAACACCAGCCTCTTGTTGTTCTATTTAAAACACTTTTATTCTTATAAACAAAACCAGCAGTGTGCCTATCAGAGGCTAAGGGTTTCTTACCAAAGATGGTAATAATAACAGTAATCAAATAGGGCCCCTATCTCCAGGTATAAGGTAATGAAAATTCCCTGCCAACTGAACACTACTGCTGATTATGCTGCCCATCTTGGTAGAAGAAATTGATCAGCCAGACAAAATCATATCCAAATTATCTGTGGGTCAAGATCTCATGAAGATAGGACCAAGACACTGAGTCAAATGCTTTTTGTGCATCTAAACTAATTAAGATTTTTTCAGATTCTCGTGAGGAGACAGCCACAGCCACCAAGGCCATTCTAATCCCCTTTACTGAATGCCGACCTCTAACAATTCCTAATTGATGGTCTGTGAGGAACAGAGCTAAAGTAGATTGGAGTCTATTAGCCATAATTTTGGCTAGAATCTTGAAATCTAGATTCAAGAGTGTAATGGGGCAATAGGAGGCTGTTAGAAGAGGATCCTTTTCGGCTTTGGCAATAATATTGCATGGGCCTCATTTAAGGATAGGTAAAAGGGGTTTGTTCTATGAATACTACGGTAGGGTCGGAGTTATCTCTACCTGCAGGGCTTTATAGTATTTGGTTGAAAGGCCACCTGGGCCAGGAGCTTTATGCAGATGCGTGCCCTTAATTGCTGACGCCACCTGCCCCTCCACGAGATCCAAGTTCAAAATCTCCCTCTGTGTTGGAGTCAGGGTAAGGAGTCTGGCTTCAGATAAGAGTTTCTCCATTAACCGGTGGACTCTAAGTTGCATCAGAATAGAGAGTAGTATAATACCTATGAAAGGTCCGAACTATGTCTACAGATTTAGTCAACAAGGTATTTGAATTATCTTCCCTCAGAGATACTATGTGGTTTTTTCATTGTTTCTGCTTGGCTATACTAGCTAAGACTTTACCTGCACAATTGTCCCACCTGTAAATCTTATTTTTAGAGTAATCCCAGCTGCAGTTTTGCCTGTGCTGATAGGTAACTCTCCAAGAGGAGACGTGCATTGTTGTATTCTGCCTGATTGAATTCAGAAGGGTTAGATGTGTATGTCTGGTAACCTCGGGTTACCATTGTTTTAAGTGAGAAATATTTCTCCCTGTTGTTCTTATTGACTCTAGCTGTGCTCATTGAATTACAAGGATCAGCAAAGGTGATCCTTGTAATTCTGTGTATACAGCATGGCTACACTTATAGCCATGCAGCGCTCCGTTTACAGTGTGTGTCAAAATAAAATAAAAAAAACACTACACGGACATTAACCCTTACAATGCTCTATTAAAGTGTTACATGTGTAAAAATATGTAAACCTAACTAACATTACCCCCTACGTGTATGCACTTACCTTAGGTGGTCATCTCTCCTAAAGTAAGCAGTATACATAAAGTGTTACATGTGTATAAAAAAAAAAATAATTAAACTCACCATTAGATGTCCGCATCTTGGGAGCCTTCTAATTTTATTGAAATGATGAATTCTGCTCTTTTCTTCAAGCTTCAAAAATCTTCTGTGCTGGAGATGCAGAAGGAAGCTTCTATTCTTGATCCTGGCGTCTTCAATATAACTTCCCGGCAGTAGGGGGTGCTGATTATCTTCAGAAGGTGACGTCAGGAACAGTAGAGCTGTACAGTAAGGCTCTACTGTTCTTGACGTCACCTTCTGAAGTTATCCAGTGTTCAATTTTGTTATCGAGATACCTTTGATACCATTAGTATCAAAGGTATGTCTTAAACTGATCAGATTGATATAAGTGAGAAGGGAATCTCCTGTGGTGTGGACTGTTATCCGATGACTATAATCGAATGGACAATTTAATTAAAGTGTGATCAGATATCACTATATCTCACATGTAAGTGTTCGTGATCTGTGACATGAGATCAGATACTAGGAGATAATTGGTTCTCGAAAAGGACCGTGGACCCCCAAGTGAAACGTAAATGACCTGTCTCAAGGGTTCAACAGCCGGCAGGAGTCTATCATTCCAAATGTTGCTCGGAATAATCGGATTATGTCTAGGAGAACTGACATTTGGGACCCAGGAAAATCTATCCAAGTCATAATTCTCCACTCAGTTAAAATCCCACCCCCCAATACCACAATCACCTATCCAAGCGTCTTTAAGGATAGTCCCATCCCCCTCCTTCCAGCATGTTTCCTGCAGG
>WWET01005135.1:72779-90632 GCA_011038615.1 Limnodynastes dumerilii
CCATAACAGCCAATCAGATTCTAGCTCTCACTTTCCTATTACATGCTAGAGAATATCAGCTAGAATCTGATTGGTTGCTATGGGCAACATCTCCACTTTTCCAAACCTGCAGCTTAGAAAATCTTGCCCCTAGACTTAGAAATGACCTGTGACTGGTGCAAATGTTTTGGCGTAAACAGTGGTCTGGATCAGATGCACTTGATTGGGCACATCAGGGCTGATCCAGTATGCGTAAGAACGGTAGAAATGCCATTCTGCGAATGTGCCGGGCATATCTTGCCCAGCGTAATCCATGGCTCTGTGAGCCATGTATTAATCGTCCGTAACTACGCTGTAGTTACGGATGCTGGACGGGGGGAAGGGAGGGTAATTAGGAAGGGAGGGCTGGGTTAGACACTATACGCTCCTGTGTGAGCGTAGTAACACACAGTTACGCCGGCTGTTAGGGTAGCCTTCAGCCAGCGTAACTGTGTGTAACTACGCTCAAACAGGGGGAGTGACGGGGAGTACACCAGAGCTACGCTGGCTGTACTTTCCGCCAGCATGCCAGTGTAGCTCTGGATCAGGCCCATCTTTACTATACATTGGCCTTTGTGACTCCATTTTTCCTGTCCACAAAATGGCCTTCAGAACACAAGCAGTCACACGTCACACAGCGACTTGCATTCAGGTCTATGGAGTTTCTTTAAGTTTTTATTTTCCCGTTTCTAGGAAAAGCTTTTAATAGTTTGACCATTATAAATGCTGCTGTAGCCAATATCATTTGGTCCATACTCTTCAATAGTAGATTTGACTATGAGGATCCCACCATACTACAGCTCATAAGTTTAATCAATGAAAGTTTACATCTCTTGGCAAGCCCGGTGGCCAGGGTAAGTTACTGCATTCTCATGGGATTTTCCTTTTATTTTATGTTTATATATGTGACTGAAATAAGGCTCCAAGAACTGAAAATGTTATTAAAACAGACCCTTTTATCATAGAGAGGGCCTAACTCTGAGTTATGTGTAAGTTGGTTTTAGTTTAGAGTTATAATTGGTACAAAAGTGTTTAATTATACGCATCTTTTTAGCAATGCGTCTAAATTGATTAGACTAATTTGACTGGCAGATTTCGATCCTTTGCATCTGTCTGTCTAAGTTCATGCATGTTCTAAAATGGAAAAATACAGTAAAAATAAAATTATAAATAAATATTGATTAAAAATTAGAATGAGGTTCCTGAAAACCCAGAATTCTGTCTCCTTGCTTCCATGACCCTTCCCATCTCCACATACAAGAGGTCTCTCCTGAGACACCTTCCAGTTCGATCCACTGGAAATCACCCAGTCCAACTTCAATTAAAGAATCGTTTGAGTGGATCTTTACATTACTATATACAATCTCAGTCTATCATCCCAATTCCTACCTTACCTCATAACATTTATGGCCGTCTGACCCCATAGACCAATCTCCTCCTCCTCCTTGTTTATTATATCTTGCGTTTGTTTCTCTCTTACAGTTGTACAACGCTTTTCCATCTGTGATGGATTGGGTGCCCGGCGTTCACAGGAAGAACATTTGAGAGTTTTCTTAGAACATCGTCTACAAATCAGAGAAAAGAATTGGATGTCAATGACCAGCGGAACCTGATAGATGCTTTCCTGGCTAAGCAGCTGCAGGTAGAACGCATATCAAATCTACAACTAACAGAAGAAGACATGTATGTTTGTGTGTTTCCTTATTTATATTTCCAAATCTATTCAAATTTCAGTCTGGAATATGTAACTCTATAGAGCTTACTACATTACCACCTATCTTTTAAGCAGTAACTGTGTTACATTAACATCTCACCATTCGATTGTCACCTCAGATGTCCCACCACAGATCATATATTGACTGTTTATAGCGATGTTGCTCCCTCTATCAGGCTGCAGGATAATGGCTCTAAACTGTCAGCAGCTGTTAATATAGACAATGCTCAGGGATTAGCGCTGTCAGCATCAATGCGATTTCACCGCGAATCGTTGAAATCGCATTTAGTGAATTAGAAACATCCTATGTTTCTAATTGAAAAAGTCGGGACCGCGATTTGCGGACCCGCGAATAAAAAATTACTAAATTCACGTGATTTTTTGCTTAGTGAATCGCCTTTGGCGAATTTTAAGCTAGAAATCACGTGAATTTTAGCAATTCGAGCTTAGTGAATGAGGCCCCAAGAACTGAAAATTTTATTAAAACAGACCCTTTTATCATAGAGAGGGCCTAACTCTGAGTTATGTGTGAGTTAGTTTTAGTTTAGAGTTATAATTGGTACAAAAGTGTTTATACGCATCTTTTTAACAATGCGTCTAAATTGATTAGACTAATTTGACTGGCAGATCTCGATCCTTTGCACCTGTCTGTCTAAGTTCATGCATTGTTCTAAAATGGAAAAATACAGCAAAAATAAAATTAGAAATAAATATTGATTAAAAATTAGAATGAGGTTCCTGAAAACCCAGAATTCTGGCTCCTTGCTTCCATGACCCTTCCCATCTCCACATACAAGAGGTCTCTCCTGAGACACCTTTCAGTCCGATCCACTGGAAATCACCCAGTCCAACTTTAATTAAAGAATTGTTAGAGGGGATCTTTACATTACTATATACAATCTTACTCTATCATCCCAATTCCTACCTTACTTCATAACATTTATGTCTGACCCCATAGACCAATCTCCTCCTCCTCCTTGTTTATTATATCTTGCATTTGTTTCTCTCTTACAGTTGTACAACGCTTTTCCATCTGTGATGGATTGGGTGCCCGGTGTTCACAGGAAAAATTTTGAAATCATAAGAACATTTGAAAGTTTTCTTAGAACATCGTTTACAAATCAGAGAAAAGAATTGGATGTCAATGACCAACGAAACCTGATAGATGCTTTCCTGGCTAAGCAGCTGCAGGTAGAACGCATATCAAATCTACAACTAACAGAAGAAGACATGTATGTTTGTGTGTTTCCTTATTTATATTTCCAAATCTACTCAAATTTCAGTCTGGAATATGTAACTCTATAGAGCTTACTACATTACCACCTACCTTTTAAGCAGTAATTGTGTTACATTAACATCTCACCATTCGATTGTCACCTCAGATGTCCCACCACAGATAATATATTGACTGTTTATAGCGATGTTGCTCCCTCTATCAGGCTTCAGGATAACGGCTCTAAACTGTCAGCAGCTGTTAATATAGACAATGCTCAGGGATTAGCACTGTCAGCAGCTGCTTGGCACTGGGGGGGGGACAGTCTGGGCAGCCACAGAACAGGTGTCTGTAAAAGGTTAGTCCCTGGCTGCATGTGCATAGAACAGCGGCCAACCTGCATATGCGCCCAATGCTGGAGGGTACAAATTGCCCTCATATATATATATATATATATATATATATATATATATACAACAATTATCCACATCTATATATTCAACAATTAAATGTGAACAATGTTTTAAATCACCAAGCCTTTAATGAGAGACAAATCCTGGATGCTGGAACCCTTTGTGGATGGTGAAATATAGCTATGGCAAAAATAATTATATAAACAGCATTAAATATATAGGGGTGTCATAAGAAGTACCAGAATGAAATATATAAAATGTATTTTATATATAAACCTATTCATATAATAGGGGTCACTATATCTTTTAAAATAGCAGAAATAACAATGAAGAGTTGATAGGGCGCTAACATCTAAAGTAAATAAACAATAACATAGAACCAACTACCGAAGCTTCAGATTAAGTGTAAAACATACTTTAATCATATTATGCACCAGTAAAACATACGTAGAATAAGGACTGGATATACTGCTCTACCAGTCTCCAGCAATGCTAGTGTATTGCTATTTAAAGGCCTGCAAATATTTAAAGTTCCAGTTAATGCATAGTGCAGGTTCCATTATCCGTATTTAAAGATAATAAAAGACAATCCCAATAGATATTTGTAACATGGATAAGTAGACGCTCTCCAATCACTAAACAGGAGATTTAAATGAGGTTAAGAGACCAAAAGATTCATCAGCACAAGTAGTTGGATGGTAAGCTCACGTCTTAATTACCAGGCTCCTGATGCAGCAAATGAAGAATCAGCCGCCGATATTTAACTCCAAAACGTCTCTCTTCAGGTCAAGCCAAGTATATGCAGATTTTATTCACCGCTCTTTTATGAATGAAACATATCTTATCAAACAAGTGTTTGGGAGCTTTTAAAGAATCAATTAACACACGGTTCTCCAGCAGTATTAAACTATTTAAAAAAAGACTATAAAAGAAAGGGAGCCAGGGACACCCCTACAGAGAGATTTACTAATATTGGGCCAGATCCAGACCTATATTTCATCGCGTAGCATATTTACTATGCACTCCCCTCGCTCATATGTACTTTGGCCGTATTACGCTTGCCGAACCCTACCTTAACTTTTCAAAGCGTAACTACTGATGTACGTAAAGGCTTCACGGAGTAAGTGCCTAAGCCACGCCCATACTGTAAGAGTTAAATGCCTCACCCCGCCTCTAAAGCGTAATTACGGGAGTCGTGTGGATGTCACGCTCCTTCGTTCATAGTTACGCTGTTGATACGTGGCTGGTATGCACCTTCAGAGTTACTTGGCGTAACATCTCCGACTACCCCATTATGAGTGCAAGGCCAATGTAATCATCAATTCAATAGTTGATAACCATCACTACATAAAGGTCCACACTCCGATATTATGTTACAAAAAGGTCAGCGTTCTAAAATACACAAGGTGAAAATAACATTGTCAGCAATAATACAAAGTGAAAGACATCCGGGAACACCTTAAAAATAAAGCAGCCAGGAACATAGTATATAGACATATGACCAACTTCCAAAATATATCCACCAATAGGAGAGAAAAGTTTTATAATGAAGTTAAAAAAAAAAGTCCAAGGCTGTATATTCAGCACTCCTTAAAAGAGTTGGACTGACAGCTGTTTCTGCTCCCATCATAGTCATTGGGGAAGGTGGATAGCGCATCATCACAAGAAGGTCCCAATCAAAATGACTATTTATTCTTTGCGCTACTAAATAAATTGATGATGAAATGTGATGCCCATGAAGTGCCCCCATTCTTCAATAAATAAATAAAATATGAATCATCCACTCACAACCTTACACTGAGTTAGGACTATACCTACAACCCAAAAATGTAGATACCCTATGGCTTGTGCCTTGGATTTAGTAAAGTAGACCTGCTAACTTTTTTCAATAATCGTACCCTTGACTTCAATTATGATTTTTGAACGCCCTGTTATTACGCAATATGCATGTATGTAATATATTATTCTATGATAATGATATACTATTTATATGGTGCAGGAGAAACCAGAATCCACTTCATATTTCCACAACGACAACCTGGTTGCACTGGTGAGAAACTTATTTACTGCTGGAATGGAGACCACATCTACCACACTGAGTTGGGGCCTTTTGCTTATGATGAAATACCCAGAGATCCAAAGTAAGAAATGTATTGCATGCGAAAAATCCACAATAACGATTTAGAGTAAGGAGAGAACACGGTTAACACCCCCCCACCCCTTTTCAGGAGTGTTATGTAAGGATGTAAGTATTTCCTGCGTATAATTAGGTTCAGGACGACTTTATTAGCTGTGAATTGTTTGTGCGTTTAGGTGCTAAAAATTGCTTATGATTTGAAGATATGTAACTAAACACACTGATTAGTCTTCGTAAAAGTAAATATTTACTCTCATTAACATATATAGTCAAAACCATTAAAAATACAACTTTAAATTATAACATATCATGACATACAATACACAAACGCATACTGCATGAAGTTACAAATACAATGATCCATATAGAGAAACTTTTATAAAACATTTTAAATACTGTATAAGCATTAAAAATAAAAACAACCAATACAGTTAAATAAAAGTAAATGTAATGGTGTTTGTTCACAAAATGTAAAGAAAATAAAAAAAACTTCTAACCAAATAATGGCCCCTTGACAAGGTTAAAGACTTACACAAAATGTAAAATCAGCATGGGAAGAAGTAAACAATCCTTTAATTGTTTAATTAATAAACGAGGAGGTGGACAGAGAGTCCTGACGCGTGTTTTGCCTGGGCTTCTTCATAGGAGGCTGTGTTCAGGTACTCTGGTACAAATGCATTTATCCTGACAACTACCAATCAAAACAGGACTGCGGGATTTAATTAGTCAGCAGCTGCAAACACAGAGATGCAACAGAAACATAACATGTTAACTGTTTCAATAAATACATCAATTGATGTTGCTCGCCAGGCGAGCAGCATGTATCTCATGTGCTTGTCTGGTTGCGCTATATATAGACAACATCCTGCTCCTGTGGCAGGATACTGAATCTGACTTAAACATCTTTGTGGAATTTCTTAATAACAATCCACTAAACCTTAAATTGTTATGCACTAAGTCTAACGAACGTTGACTTCTTGAATGTTACAATTTCAGTGGACGATAATTTGTATATACAAACAAAATCCTTTAGGAAACCGACTGCAACAAATAGCACACTGCACTATAGCAGTTTCCATCCTCCTGCTGTTAGGAACAACATTCCGAAGGGCGAATACCTTAGCTTAAGGAGGAATTGCTCTTCAACTCAAGATTTTAAAGTACAAGCAAAATTGTTGCAAAAACGTCTTATTGGACGAAAATACCAACCGAGGCGCTTACATAAGGCCTATCAACATGCATTAAGTACCCCTAGAGAGTTATTGATTGACCCTAAACCCAAGGTGACATCTAAGAAACGAGTTTGGTTCAGAGAAACTTATTGTAGAAAAGCTCCCTCTATTGTCAGAATTCTAAATAAACACCTAACGGTGCTTACAAGTAACCCTATATATGGTGAAGTTATGGATCCCCATATACCCATGTGCTGGTGTAGTTAACTCCCATTGCAAGACATTTTATGAAACGACATAACTCTGATCCCTCACGTTTGTCTGCCTGTGTTAGTGATAAAATCAGATTGGATATTAGGGGAGGGGATTCAGATACGTTATTATTATAAATGGAAGCCAGCTGGATCTTCTCTATCAATACCATCTATCCAAACAGCTTAAATGAGGCTCTCAACTTCACGCCCTTTCTATAACCAGCTAAACTTATTTTTATGTGTAACCATAATCAAGTTTCACTTTATGATTCTCGAGGATTAGAGACAAGTGGTCAATATGCCATGATTACCGTACGTGATTTAAGACTCTTGGTCTGCTTTAGGCATTTTTAAGATGTGTTTCTCATTTTGTTTATGGAACATTTATAACAAGTCCACTTTGCTCACACTCGTAGCAGTGTCAGCTTAGTGTAACCTTAGACTTATTCTATAGGATTTTTTTATCTTAATTCTGGGACAATTTATCCTTTATTTTGCAGAAGATCATTTATAAAGATCAATCCTTCCTATCACACAGCAAATTATAATATATTAGCCAGTCTACAGTTTATAACTGAGTATATGAATGTATCATTTCGGAGTTTTGAGACCTAGACACAATCTGTTGTCATGATGGGGCTATCATGCTTTATCTCTGACTAATCATAATATATATTTATGTTTAATGCTGTGCCTTTCACACAATAATGTAACAGTTTTGGTCTTTAAAGAATCAGAGATAATTTGTCATCATGATGAGGCTATTATACCTTCTCTTTGTTTAACTATAGTATATACTCCCGTGTCACAATGTAATTTTATAATTTACTTTGACTTTGATTTGGTCACATTATTCTCCACCCGAGTCACAAGTCCCTTAGCCATTTCCGACCTTAACTTCAACATAGATGGCGTATCACTATGACTACGCATGCGCAGTTGATGCAAAATCCTAAAAATACGCATGGAACTTTCGTTAAAACCGGATCTCTAAATACAGCATTTGTATAAAAACTGTAAATATTCTTAGGTGAAGCGGCATACAGGTGAAGGGTTAATCCACAGAGTATTCCACCAGAACTATGTGTCCACTGCTTCCCAATCTCTCACCCAAGTGTATACATAAGGATAAAAGAGAAAAACAGGGATAGAGTCTGCTGTCGGCAGGGGAATCCCCAGATGCGCGTCGCTAGAACCGAAGGTAAGCTGGACAGCGGGGGTGACGGACGCATATACAGCTATCTGTTCACACGGCAGCTGTAACACATACCACCTTTTATGTTTAATAGGTTTATCTTGTCACATTTTTATTCTTTGATCTTACCGAGGTATGCTTGCCGGCTACTAGGTAGGATCATTGCTATGTAGATTTTGGTATACAGAACCAAAATCTGTATAATAGACTGATACCTTTATAACTGAAATTATTTATTTTTTATACCCTTGCTCCGGTGTTCTGGAGGGGTATACTACCTTTTCGCTACACGTCTTTACTATCTGTACTGAATTGTGACTGAGATACGCTTGCTGGCTATTAGGTCATATTATGGGCATAGATGTTTAGACCAGGTAATATGGTGTTTGATGCTATGTTTAAACCAATTTGTCTATTGCAACATATGTTAAGTTTGATTTAAAATACCTCCAGTTACATATGTTAGGTTTATTCCCTGGATATGCAGGGTGAGCATTAGGCCATCTCTATCAGGATATTTATTGCATTATTTTTAACCTCATTTTATCAATGGATTCATGTCTTCTTATCATTGTCAGCCTTTCAAGCTTTTATGGCTATGTATATTCATATTTCTGTACTGATATTTGTTGCTTCCGTTTGTGCTTATTAAGATATCGTTAATTATTGCAGTTAGGTCATTTATTGTTTTATGCATCTCACTGTGTTTTATTCTATTTGTGGAGAGATTTTATTATGTGTGAAGAGACTTTATTATGGTGTATAGGAGTATAGCGGCATACAGGTGAATCACGAACGTGCTCAATACTGTTAGGAGGAAGTTACACATCTCCATGATTACTAATCAAAGAACAGCTGCTACTTCCACCATAAAAAGACTGCACACGGAGTATCCAGACTACTATTGAGAAAGGGCGACGCCCGAAACGTTGTCCGGACTGTGAAGCAGCTGTGTTGGATCCTCTCCCTGCCGACGTGCTCTCGATGCCCTAGGACTTCCTTCCATCTTGCTGCCTGGACGTCCACATATGGCAGCCCCCCTCGGACTCTTGCTGACCTCGGTAGAGGATCTGTTTTAGCTCGCAGCCTGCACTATATCTATGTATTTATGTCACTGCTTTTATTGTTGTATTCAGTAAACTTATGATTTTAAGACTCCAAGGTCTGTTATCGTTACATTCTGTTTTACTGATCCTTGTTTTTCTCTTTTATCCCTATGTATACACTTGGATGAGAGATTGGGCAGCAGTGGACACATAGTTCTGGTGGAATACTCTGTGGATTAACCCTTCACCTGTATGTCGCTTCACCTATGAATTTCTACGTTTTTTATACATTATATATGTATTTAGCCCTGAGTATTTATTATTGATTTTAGTTATATATCCAGCGCTGTGAATTTTACCCATTTTTTTATTCTGTATATGATTGGAATACTGGGGAGCTAGAGACATATAATTGGGGATACTCAGGGGCTGGAAATATATGGTGGAGATACTGGCGGTGCTGGAGACATAATGGGGAATACTAGGGGGCTGGAGACATATGATGGAGTTACTGGGGGCAGCAGACACATAATGAGGTTACTGGGGGCTGGTGGCACGTGATGGGGATATTGGGGGTGTTGGAGAAAAACATAGGGGAAAATATTGGAAGACTTGATACATACAAAGGGGAGAAATTGGATGGATATATATATACTGCACATACACAAACTGGATAACAGTATGCACTCACAAGTGCTTCTTTTGTATTGTTCAGAAAACAATGTATTTTACGTGAAGCGCCACATAACCTGACCCGTGAAACCACTCTGTACACAAATGCAATGATAAAAGTATTATTATATTTATTAAAAATGTATCAAAATAGTATAAAGTGGTGCTGCTCAGCCGGCCGGTCCGGGCACACACTCTTCTACAATGAAACTTTGTAAGAAAATTAAAACAATAACAGAACTGTGCAGGAATAAGATAACAACTTGAAGTAATTTGAGGTCCCTGTCACCACCTCGTTTAAGATTGGGGTCATGATCCACAATTTTATAGCGAATTTAAGATAATGAGTGTTTGTATGTGGTGAAATGTCTAGCGACGATTGGTCACTTTCTTTGCCATCAATAGCTTGCCTAATAACAGACCCGAGGAGGACCATCTTTTCCCTAAATTGACGCTTGGTCTTGCCCATGCCACATGGGCTGGTGATTATGTAAATCACATACGTAGATGTACAGGTCAGATGATGTTAAAGTCTGTATTTCTTATTGGTATGGGGATGTGAAAATACAGGCCCCGTATCCAAGTACCTGCGAGTGATACAATTAGAGCAGAAAAAACAGTCAGGTTTCAATTTAAAATCTTTATGCTGTGTAATATCAGATTTGACAAGAAAGTCTCTGAGATTTTTGCCCCACTTATATGCTTGTAACTATTTCTTGTATTTGAATATAACCAGATCATCATCAGAGGTTACAACAGGCCATAGTTGCATGGCGACAGATCTTGTATATTCACTTAAGGGGTGCAAAAGGTGGTGACACAAGGGATGATATCTTTTTGTACCTTGTGCTCTTGGATTTTAAGTGTATCACTACGTGGGATATTACCTATTTTGTTTTTAACTCGTTGAAGATGTTTATTATCATACCCCCTGTCTTTAAATTTATTTATCATTTTGTCCATGGCAGAGTCCCAGTATTCATCTGAATTAGTGATACGATGGACACGCAATAGTTGGGAAAAAGGGAGTCCACGTATTAATGCTGGTGGGTTATGAGAGGTAGGTAGTAGCATGTTGTTTATATCAGTGCTCTTATTAAAAATCTTAGTATGGATCTTACCTGAAAACAATGTATTTTATGTGAAGCGCCACAGAACCTGACCCGTGAAACCACTCTGTACACAATTGCAATGATAAAAGTATTATTATATTTATTAAAAATGTATCAAAATAGTATAAAGTGGTGCTGCTCAGCCGGCCGGTCCGGGCACACACTCTTCTACAATGAAACTTTGTAAGAAAATTAAAACAATAACAGAACTGTGCAGGAATAAGATAACAACTTGAAGTAATTTGAGGTCCCTGTCACCACCTCGTTTAAGATTGGGGTCATGATCCACAATTTTATAGCGAATTTAAGATAATGAGTGTTTGTATGTGGTGAAATGTCTAGCGACGATTGGTCACTTTCTTTGCCATCAATAGCTTGCCTAATAACAGACCCGAGGAGGACCATCTTTTCCCTAAATTGACGCTTGGTCTTGCCCATGCCACATGGGCTGGTGATTATGTAAATCACATACGTAGATGTACAGGTCAGTGTGTGCAGTAAGCAATTCAAAGATATATCCCTGCATGCAAAGAATACAATTAACTTGGCTCCCCCTGAAATCAACATGGTTTAGCCCTTGAGCAACTAAGTTCATGCACTTAACAAGGTCTGGATCCAGCCCATTGTGTCCATATTGAACCATAACAGACTTTAACTTGAGAAAGCGGTACCGCCAATCCTCTAACGGCGGTAGGACTCCTTTCTGCATCGTATGCACAAGTGATCTGCAAACTGTAGGAGTAGCTAGCGATCTCTAGGAGTATCTTGCCAAGAGGGAGTGTGATCGTTGAGTAATCCTGACTGCCGTATATGCCAATTTCATCATACATCTACTGTTACCTGAGACTTACCCTCCTTGGAAAGGAGGTTACAAAAGGATACAGCATATTATTCATCTGGACAGATTACAAGGTTGAGCTCAATCTATTGGACTTACCTTTTGTCACGAAGGTTGTCAGCTAAACGCTGAGGGTTGTTGTTTCACAATATTGAAGCATACATCTTATGAGGACATTCTTATCTTATTCCTGCACAGTTTTGTTATTATTTTAATTTTCTTACAAAGTTTCATTGTAGAAGAGTGTGTGCCCGGGCCGGCCGGCCAAGCAGCACCACTTTATACTATTTTAAAACATTTTTAATAAATATAATAATACTTTTATCATTGCAATTGTGTACAGAGTGGTTTCACGGGTTAGGTTCTGTGGCGCTTCACATAAAATACATTGTTTTCTGATTGATGTATCAGCTGGGCAGTCAGCTGTTCAGTGTAAGCAGCCTAGTTCCTAGCTACCCTCCATCCGTTCAATAGAATTTCATTAATTTTATGAACATCAACAGTTATTTAGTTTTATACTCCTCAATTGCACAATTTTATTTTAATATAAAAGGTATAAACTTTTTAGCTGCTTTTTATTTTATATAAAAAAAAAAAAAAAAAAATTCTAATGCTTATTTTATAAAAAAAAAAAAAAATTCTAATGCAGGGTAGTTTATCCACTAGTATCAGTGTGGTGCACACCTTGGTCCGTGACTTTTAGCCACTGACCCACCCCCCTATCTTTTGTATTGTGGTTACAAGTGTTTTCTTTTTTTTATGACACAAGGAATGTTGAATTTATTGTGTAGTGTATTGTATGGTGGCCTGAATGGTATAGCGGTCATTAGGATAATGAGCCTGATCCAGAACAACGCTTCAAAGCGAATTTACGCGTGGCGGAGACGTAAAATCGCAGTTTAGAACGCACTGCGCATGCTCACCATAGAAAATATGCACATTCACGTAGCGTAATTGTGAACGTATGGCCCATTCACGTATGTGTCACATAAATACTTACGTGTGGGCGTGCCAAATTTACGTTACTCCAAAATACGTCTAAAATACGTGAAGTAGGCGGGGGGTGGTATTTAAAGTGTACAGTATGGGCGTGCTTAGCTGCGTAAATTTGTTCAGCCCATACGTACGTGTGTGTATGACAGCGATTACGTGTGAAAAAGTTAAGGTAGGGTTTGGGCAGCGTATCTTGACAAAATACGTCCGTGCAAGGGGTGTGCCGAGGGGAGTGTAACAAACTTACGTGCACGAAAATACGCACCGCGAATAAACGTACGGCACACGTAGTTCTGGATCTACCCCAATGTCTGTATGGTATGGCTGTCACTTACATATATAGGGCCTGATCCAGACCTACGCTCGCATTTTTACGATGAGTGTAGCATAAAAACGGGTATTTGTACTTACGGCGCATGTGCAGATGTTAAGCTCAGACAATCTGAGCGTATGGGCCTTGAGCGTCACAGCTTCGTAACAACGCTCGAGGGGGCGTGTCTGATATACGAAATCCGTAATTATGAACCGAGGGCGGGGTGAGGCATTTAAATCGTACAGTATGGGCGCGCTGAGCGTCGTAACTACACAATGAGCTTACGGACGCCCGCGGTTACGATCAGAAAAATTAGACTAGGGTTTTCTGGGCGCAAGAAAGCAAAACTAAGTACGACCAAGGGGAGTTCCTATGGGAGGGCATCGGAGGCACGCTGGGGTAAATACGCTACACACACGAGCGATTCATGAGCGTAGGTCTGGATCAGGCCCATAGTTTGGATTGTGTTGCAGTGTTTAGGATGTAGTGGGAATTGGATAGCGGAGACTAGGAGGCTGTTTGTATTGTAATAGTGACTATGATTTGCTTTCTTTTATTGTGGTTACAAGATCGTGTTTTATGAGTCTTACATGTATATTATACTCTTTTATCTATAATGCACATACATACACGCACATACATACATACATACAGACACACACACTTTCATATATACATACACGCACATACATACATACATACATACATACACGGACATACATACATACATACATACATACATACATACATACATACACACACACACACTTTCATATATACATACACGCACATACATACATACACACACACTTTCATATATACATACATACACGCACATACATACATACACGCACATACATACATACATACATACAGACACACATACATACATACATACACACACACACACACACTTTCATATATACATACACGCACATACATACATACACACACACTTTCATATATACATACACGCACATACATACATACATACACACACACTTTCATATATACATACACGGACATACATACATACATACACACACACTTTCATATATACATACACGCACATACATACATACATACATACACACACACTTTCATATATACATCCACGGACATACATACATACATACACACACACTTTCATATATACATACACGCACATACATACATACATACATACATACATACACACACACTTTCATATACACACACACACTTCCATATATACATACATGCACATACATACATACATACATACATACACACACTTTCATATATACATAGACGGACATACAAGTTCTTACAGTTTTTAAATCCCTTCTGTTAGATTATGGAGTCTATTAGCCTATGTACTCTATCTTGTAGATTCAGTAACAAGCCGGCTGGCTGCAATTTTGTCCTAAACTGGATGAAAATAATATTGTGACCAGTGAGATGCTCAACATTGCCTGGAAATTATTGTTATTGACGTTAATAATAATGTAGGAACAAAAAAAGAGACAAATTACATGATTTTAGCATTATGTAGCAAATTTTGCAAAAAATAAAAAATAAAACTGATCCAAAACCAAAAAACATGAGGGCTGTTTTGCAAAACCAAAACCCAAAGTTAATACAGATCCAAAACCAAAACACGGATGTCAGTGAACATCCCTACTTATTACGGAGTCATTGTGTTAGGTCTTTTTAGTGAGCATGCAGTTTCCTGTTCCTGGCCCTTATTCACACTTAAGAACGTACCTAAATATATGCAGACCTGATTCACAACTAAGTAAGAACAGGATTTAAATGCATATATAACATTTAAACTGAGCATGCCCAGAACTCAAAACTATGCACCTAAACTATATAAGAATAATTCACAGATAAGAACGGCTATGATTCATGATTAGGAACCAAGGACCTGATTCACACTTAAGAATCTTCTTAAAATAAGAACTTAAAGTCACACCTGGGCTAAACCATGTTGATTGCAGGGGAGTCATATTTCATCTGTTGCAACTAAACCATGTTGATTGCAGGGGAGTCATATTTTACCTGTTGCAAACAGTACTAGTGTTGAGAGGTGATATTTCCCAGCCCAAGTCTAAATAACAGTGTAATAGTAAAGCTGGTCAGTATCTGTGTGCGGTAAGCAATTCAAAGATAGATCCTTGCATGCAAAGAATTCAATTAAATTAATTCCCCCTGCAATCAACATGGTTTTGCCCAGGAGTGACTTTAAGTTCTTATTTTAAGAAGATTCTTAAGTGTGAATCAGGTCCCTAATGACTTACACGTGTGGCTAGAGGGACAAGACTCTTAATAAGCAGCATTTGGGCTACTAATACACAGTATGGGCGTTCCTTGAGACTTAAGAATGATTCACAGTTAAGAAGGGCTTGCTCAGAGTAACATACACACAGGAAAAGATGTCTGACTTCAAATTTGGAAGGTTCTCATTATTCACATTTATTTGCAGTTTTTACAGGATTTCATAGTTTGTTGTAACATTTTTGAAACATATTTTTTTTTTATTTAACTTGTAGCATGTTTGCTTTGTTTGTGAGTGACTTAAAGATACACATTTTATTTAGGTCTAGTTTATGAATATATTTATTATTTTGATATTTATAAC
This sequence comes from Limnodynastes dumerilii, assembly GCA_011038615.1. Classification (NCBI taxonomy): domain Eukaryota; kingdom Metazoa; phylum Chordata; class Amphibia; order Anura; family Limnodynastidae; genus Limnodynastes; species Limnodynastes dumerilii. Next base: position 88,493 of record WWET01005135.1, read on the forward strand.
AGCTTTGGTTCTTAATCCTTCAATAATTATTTAGGATTTTAATAATTTTCTACATTTTTGCATATTGTAATTTAATAAATTTTTTTTTATTACTTTTGTTAATTATAAAACAAAGAAAGCCTAAGAAAATCAATCTACTTCTTAACTGAATCAATTATTGTGTTTCTTTGCTTAGCTGTGAATCATGAGGATATTAAAGATCCTGAATATATGCACGATTCTTAGTTGAGAAACAAAGCTGTTCCTATATATAAGCACCAAGAGATAAGAACATTCTTAACTGCTAAGAAGCTAGTGGTGTGGTTAGCATTTTTCTTTAGGATCTGTGAATCGTTCTTATATTTGCGTGCTTAAATTTAGGGACGTTCCTAAAATCTTTCTTAAGTGTGAATTAGGTCCTGTGTGCGTATCTTGGGGATGTTTGCATTTTGCACATGTGCTATCCAGATGCTAGAAACAGAGTTCAACTTAACACTTACCCCATTGATCAGGAGCAATACAGGATTCTTCTACTGTTATGTATATGACTGTAAAAGCATTTGTGGAATTCACACTTATGCTTTGTGATTGTCCATAATATACTTCTTATACTTCTTTAGGAATGTGACAACAATTATAATTGACCCCTTTTTTCTTTTTTTTTTGTCAGAAAAAGTGCAAATTGAAATAGACCGAGTGATTGGATCGGCTCATCCTCAGACAGAACATAGGAAACAAATGCCGTACACAGATGCCGTCGTACATGAGATACAGCGGTTTGGTGATATAGCGCCAGCTAGTGTCCCTCACGCAACTTCCCAAGACGTCACTTTCAGAGGCTACTTCATTCCAAAGGTGAGCGGACATTTCCCATAGGAAAGCAGATGGCGTAGTCTTTTAATGATAAAATAATACTTACGACAATGCTTTGAACACATGGAGGCTACAGACAATTATTGCTGATGAATTTTAGACAAGATTCATACGTTAGTTGTGTATGTAGATGGCTCTGAAATAGTCAGATGCTCAATAAATCTGGAATTTCAGGTCTCTGATATCTACACATCTGTGAGAGCACTCTGCTAAGCACTGTCCTCAAATCAACAGACTTCTGTGATCATAGAGGGTCCCTATTAGTGATCATGATCCAAAGCAAAATACCAAACATAAAGGCAATTAGAGAAGAACATGGAGAAATGTCTCCTCCAGATCCAGGAGTGCCCATTTGTTGCAAATGTTGATGGACATTTTTGGTTGCAAGGGTTAACTGCTCAAACATTTATGCCACCAGGTGGCATCAGCACACATAGCACAGATATTCTACTTGCAAATTGTTGCTTTAGAATTCATGGGGCCAGATTTACTAAACTCGATTTAGTCTGACTCATTGGAGATTGTATGCAATAACAGTTATACTGTTACTGTAACAGTAATACTAATATTTTACAGTTACTATAATACTAATATTTTACAGTTACTGTAATACTAATATTATTAAGCCTAATCAGTGCGTATAGTTATGTATTTTTGAATCATAAGTAATTTTAGGCACCTAAACGCAAGACTGATTAAAGTCTGCACATACCTAATTATACGCAGGAAAGACTTGCGTCTGTGCGTTGCACTCCCGGCACAGGGGGAGTGGTTAATCAGATTCTTTCTTTTCTCTGAATCGGTTTTGCTGATTTTTTCACGTGCGTATATATAAGTAAGTTTGCAATTTTACTCTTAAGTGTGATTCAGGTTCCCCAGTACACATAATCATTTAGGAAAAACTGATAGTAGATTGTGCACCTACCCTATATTACAGATATACAATCTTATCACACCAATAAAATATAATTTTAAAATCAAAACATACATACATACATAAATGTATATTTTCTCTGTGTACAAAACGTCCCAAGAGCGCAGGCTAACAGGGCATGTGCAATAGCCAAGAGAAAGGGAAAATTCCCTGAGGACTGTAGTCAATATGAAGACACAAGCTTGATCATCCCATTATATATGGTTCTATATGCAGTGAACACTCTGTTTACAGCCCATTTATGTTTTATTGATTTATTTATTATTCTATTATTTTTATTTATTTTTTATATATAATCAAACAATTTTTTCTCCAGGTGTTAATTTTAAATAAATTTCCAATTTTAACAATTTA
>WWET01005136.1:6827-20754 GCA_011038615.1 Limnodynastes dumerilii
TAAGAATATAAAACTAACTATTTTCACTTTTATTTTTCACAAAGATATTTTTCACATTTTTTCACAACAATTTTTTATACAGTAATATAACACATCAGGACAGTCACGAGTACACCACAGGAGTGGACGGTCTGTAAGTTCACTTCACATATTGTTTAACACTTAGATGTAGACACATCACGATATCCATATGTGCAGAGACATTACTTTTTGCACTCTATTTGGGCACCCCAACACTCAGGGATCCCCGACATTGGAACCATTTGAGCCCAATATGGACATTATATCCCTTCTATGGTAATTAGAGGGGGTTTCCAGCATTATAGGACATTAAATTTCCCCGATTTATAAATAGACACAACTAAGTAAGATGGGAATTTAACTATCAATAATATTAACAAATGACATGTACATCTGGTGTCTGGTGGTAAGAGGATGACACCTTAAATAAGGGGATATCTCAGACTGTATACATAATGCCACCTGTGTTTCAATGTGAAACGCAATATGGGTGGAATGCAATATGGGTCTATGACCTGAAACGGAACCTCATACTGAGAAGCAGAAGAACAAGTAGGTTTAACAGTTGGGCAACAGAAGGAATGTATAATATAGGTAGGCATAGAAGGAAGAAGAGACATGGGGAAGGTACGGCGCTAGGACCCAGTTATTCAATCACACAGCGTCTAGGATCCAGTGATTGACAGCGGGAAGGGGATGGATTAGACGCCGAAGAGACGCGGGGAGACGCGGGGAAGTAAACAAGGAGTAACTTTATGAAGATTGAGAGGTAAATAGAAGCGCATTAGCTACACGGCCCCTGGCAAACTTAAAATAAGTAGGAAAGCATAGGAGGGTGAAATTGTAGAAGAAATGGATGAAGTATAATCGTCAAAATGACGTAGAAAGGGAAGGACCAGGAGTTCCTATATAAGGGGATCATAGTCGCATACCCACATATACCTTGAGGAAGGGCACTTAGCGGCCTGAAACGCGTTGGTAGTAGTGGGTAGATCGTTGCAGGCAGCTTGGCTAGATTGGTGGTTATTTCCTCTTTTCCCACCTCACTATCTGTGCAGGGAAAGGGCCCAAAATTTTTTCTGCTATAGATTTAGTGGAGGTGATACCAACTTGGAGGATAGGATTAGCACTAACAAGCTAGCTAATAAAGGTCTTGGTGGCCCCATCCCCCACCTGCAGGGGTGGAACAAAAGGTGAAGATTTGTTTTTTATGAATTGTTTTATTGTTATGGAACATGTTCCGAATGTTTTATTGATAGAATAAAATTAAAGACTTTTGCCGGTGGAAAGTTTTATTTTTCGGATACCTACGATGATGATGGTGTAACGCTTATTGGAAGAAAGGGAGGCCCCCTGCAAAAGGAAAAAGAATAAAGGTTGCTAATAAGGATACATTACAAGAGAAGAATTACGTGAGTGCATTGGTTTTGGGTACATCCAGTTTTGATTTTAACCATCTGCACTAGTCTTCTCTCTTTCTATTATCTTTTTTTGGGGTATCTGTGATTGGAGGTGTGAAGTAGGACGGTGTAAAGAATATTATTCACTACCCTGAAAAAAATCATCGTTTATGTGGAGAGATAACACTGGGCAATCATTGTGAACCACTGGCAGTTATCGTTGGAGAGGGTAGGAGTGGATCCGGAAAAAAAAGGGGGATACATTGAATGCCAAAAAGTCAAGATAGACAAAGTGTAAGGAGCGAGGGAAGGGAAGAGTGTGATATTAATTTTTGACGGTCTTCACATTGTCTGCCCGTTTTTTCTGTTTTCCGGTACCTGATTTCACCTGAAGGGAAATGGAATAAGGACTCCTGGAGAATTCATAAGGAACAGTAGAAAGTCTCTTGAATAGGAACCATATGAGGACTTAAAAACTGGACGTACACATTTGGAAGAATATGGAAGATTGGTGAGCAAGAAAAGGAGATATTGCACTTGAAAGACTTTATTATTAATACATGTAAAACATATAGAATTTTTTTAAATTGTATGTACCACTGAAGGTTGGTTTATTGCATATGGTTCCTTGATATTCATCTGTGTCTGAGATACGTTAACAGAGGAATTGCATCAGCGCTTACATTCTTTCCATTATTTGTATTTAGGTTGTTTTAAGTATAAGGCAGTAAAGTGGCTTTGTACTGTGGGGGATTAGGTGTTTACCCCTGAAGGGAAGGAAGGAGCTGCAGGTGTGGGAGCGCAAGGTTTAAGATATTCTAATTGAAATAAGTAGATATTATTGAGCACAAAATGCCATGGAGGGACAAAAAATAATAGAGCGCTTAAACAGTTAATAGTGTAGATATTAAAACACTATAACAATTAGTAGTCTAGAGGAGTACAGTACCCACTGATGTTGCAATCTGATTATATCAGCCAGCAAATGTCAGAATAATACAGTTTACTTTAAGAGCTGTGAAATGGCTAAATTAGATAAGCAAACAAATAGTGAAAATGGAAGACGCGCTAATCTAACAATATAATACCATCAAAACAATCTGCAGGTGAATAAGTATATAAATATATAAATACTATAGAAACTTTAAAATATGTAAAATGGTTAATCAAACATATTAAAGTCCTAAGAATGTCCTTAAAAGCGGCATATGGTAAAAATCACAGGAGTTTTAAAGCAACAAAAGTATGACCACGTTTTATGGATCCAAATAGTAAAAAAAAAGTCCTAAGAATGTCCTTAAAAGCGGCATATGGTAAAAATCACAGGAGTTTTAAAGCAACAAAAGTATGACCACGTTTTATGGATCCAAAGAGTTAAAAAAAAGTTCATCCACGTTCCCTCAAAATATTTTGTAGTCCATGGAAAACATATGTGGGAGAAAGAGAAAACAATGATGAGATTACCAGAAATAACACACAATAAAATGGTTAGACCTGATCAAAAACGTTTACTTCATCATGTTAAAATATAGTGGATAACAATAAATACAAAAAATAAATAAAACTGGGCTATGAGAGAAACAATCCTCCTACCAAGGGTCTAAAGTCTGTCCACGATCAGGTCCGCTTCAATGGGACGACCACGCGGCAGATGGGAAAATGCAGTCGTAGAAACAGCTCAGCACATCTGACAGGAGACGCTCTCTGAAATGCCCAGGTCCAAATGCTAACGCGTTTCGGGGCTCTGCCCTTTTGAAAAAGGTATTTTATTGTTAGATCAGCGCTTCTTCCATTTTCACTATTTGTTTGCTTGTTTCTTCGTTATTGGGGGTTACTGTGGACTCCCCTAGAAGTGGAAGTTGCTCCTGTCTGTCTAGTGCTCAAAAGAGGATCTAAATTTTGTTTTAGCACGGCTAAATTAGATGGTTATACAAATCTAGAATAGATATCCCTATATGGGAGCGTTAGAAAAACTCCAGATATTTGAATTTTGTACTCTGTGAGCCATGGATCTAGCATCTGTAACTACAGCGTAATTACGGACGAAGGGGCTGGCAGCTCTGTAACTATGCTGTATGCGGGGGAGGGAGGGTAATTAGGAGGGGAGGGCTGGGTTAGGGAGGTTACCCTCTTGTGTGAGTGTAGTTACACACAGTTACGCCGGCTGAAGTTAGGGGAGCCTTCACCTGTAACTGCGTGTAACTGCGCTCCCACAGGGGGAGGAAAAGGGGGAGTGCACCAGAGCCACGCTGGCTATGCTTACAGACAGCAAGCCAGCGTAGCTCTAGATCAGGCCCGTAGAAACATAGAAAGTGACGGCAGATAAGAGCCACATGGCCCATCCAGTCTGCCTAGTTGTTTATTTAAAACTATACTGACCCTAGAATCTATTTACCCACAATTTAGGTTGAATTTTAGGATCTCCTTCTATTTATCCCAGGCATGTTTATACTGTCCTACTGTATTAATGTGGAAACCGGGTGGTTTGGGTTACAGGTTTTATAATGATTGTGGATAGCAGAGAGGTGTAAGCAACGTAAGAAAACTCAGAAACACTTTTTACCAGCGTCTAATGAAATAAATATTTCGTTTTGATTAATAAATAGTACTAATAAAATACAGAAAATGGGCCTGATTCAGAACTACGACTCGGAGCGAATTTACGCGTGGCGGAGACGTAAAATCGCTGTTTTGTATGCACTGTGCATGCGCACCATAGAAAATACGCACATTAACGTAGCGTAATTGTGAACGTAATGGTCATTCACGTATGTGTCATGTAAATACTTACGTGTGGGCGTGCCAATTTTACGTTAGTCCAAATTACGTGTGAAATACGTGAAGTAGGCGGGGGGTTGTATTTAAAGTGTACAGTATGGGCGTGCTTAGCTGCGTAAATTCGTTCAGCCCATACATACGCAGATTACGTACAATAGCTACTACGCATGCGCAGTAGCTATTGTTCATTGAATTACGTCTGTCTATGGAAGACGGACGTAGTTCTGGATCTACCCCAAAGTTATTTCTAAATGAATTTCTCTATAGTAAATAAACAATTAATTCTCTCATATAGATATTAGTGAGTGACAATATACTAATAAAATACAGAGAATGTCCATATATTAAAGTTAACAGTTAAAACAGTTCTAAGTACAATTCCTTTCACATAAACAACTCTATCTCTGCTGTCTCCTACACCCCTTTCTTTCTTTCTCTCTCTCTTCTCCGCTACCTCCAATGTCCTCCTTAAAAGTCTCTGTAGTTTTCTCAACAGTTCTCCCCAACTACAATATTAAACTTTCCGTTGCTGCCACCGATAACTCCACCCTGTATGTACCGCTATCACCCTTCAGCGTCCCACTGTTATTATCTCTCACCACGACCGATTCCTTCCTCCGTCTTCTCCGAACTCCAACAGTATTTCACCTCACCACCACCGATTCTCTCCTCCATCTCACTCTCGTCTCCTCAGCTCTCCACCGATATTTCAGCTCACCACAGCAGATTCTCTCCTCCGTCTCACTCCCATCTCCTCACTCACCACCGATATTACACCTCACCACCCCTTATTCTCTCCTCCATCTCACTCCCATCTCCTCAGCTCACCGCTGATATTACACCTCACCACTGCTGATTCTCTCCTCCGTTTCACTGCCGTCTCCTCAGCTCACCACCGATATTACACCTCACCATCGCCGATTCTCTCCTCCATCTCACTCCCGTCTTCTAAGCTCTCAACCGATATTACACCTCACCACCACCGATTCTCTTCTCCGTCTCACGCCCGTCTCCTCAGCTCACCACCGATTTTACACCTCACCACCACCGATTCTCTGCTCCATCTCAACCTCGTCTCCTCAGCTCACCACCGATATTACACCTCATCACCATTGATTCTCTACAGTATCTCACACCCGTCTCCTCACTCACCACCGATATTACAGCTCACCACCGCAGATTCTCATCTCCGTCTCACACCCGTCTCCTCAGCTCACTACCGATATTACACCTCAGTATCACCGATTCTATCCTCCGTCTCACTCCTGTCTCCTCAGTTCACCGCCGATATTACACATCACCACCGCAGATTCTCTCCTCCGTCTCACTCCCGTCTCCTCAGTTCAACAACAATATTACACCTCACCACATCCGATTCTCTCCTCCGTCTCACTCCCATTTCCTCAGCTCACCACCAATATTACACCTCACCACCCCAGATTCTCTCCTCCATCTCACTCTCCGCAACTCACTCACCACCGATATTACACCTCACCACAGCATATTCTCTCCTGTCTCACTCCCGTCTCCTCAGCTCTCCAACAATATTACACATCACCACCACCAATTCTTTCCTCCGTCTCACGCCCGTCTCCTCAGCTCACCACCGATATTACACCTCACTACCACCCATTCTCTCCTCCGTCTCACTCCAATTTCCTCGTTCACCACCGATATTACAACTCACAACCGCAGATTCTCTCCTCCATCTCACTCCCCTCAACTCACTTACCACCGATTCCCTCATCCATCTCACTCCCATCTCCTCAGCTCACCACAGATATTACACCTCACTACCACCCATTCTCTCATCTGTCTCACTCTTGTCTCCTCAGCTCACCACCGATATTACACCTCACCACCACCAATTCTCTCATCCGTCTTACTCCCATCTCTTCAGCTCACCACAGATATTACACCTCACCACCACCAATTCTCTCCTCTGTCTCACTCCCGTCTCCTCAGCTCTTCAACGATATTACACATCACCACCACCAATTCTTTCCTCCATCTCACGCCCGTCTCCTCAGCTCACCACCGAAATTACACCTCACTACCACCCATTCTTTCCTCCATCTCACTCCAATTTCCTTGTTCACCACCGATATTACACCTCACAACCGCAGATTCTCTCCTCCATCTCACTCCCCTCAACTCACTCACCACAGATATTACACCTCACCACCACCGATTCTCTCCTCTGTCTCACTCCCGTCTCCTCAGCTCACCACCAAAATTACACCTCACCACAGTTTATCTCCTTCATCTCACTCCCGTCTCCTCAGCTCACCACCGATATTACACCTCACCACCACCAATTCTCTCATCCGTCTTACTCCCATCTCTTCAGCTCACCACAGATATTACACCTCACCACCATCAATTCTCTCCTCCATCTCACTCCCATCTCCTCACTCAAAACAGATATTACACCTCACCACCGCCAATTCTCTCCTCCATCTCACTCCCGTCTCCTCAGCTCACCACCGATATTACACCTCACCGTTAGGGACAGCCGTTGCCTCGCTCCCTCCGCCTGCCTCCAGATCATGCCTGTCAGATGCCTCTCCTCAGTCTCCGTTCCCACTTACCTTCAGGAACCCCTTCTTCACCTCTCCTTACTTTTTTCTGGCTGTCCGCTGCTGCATTGCACTCTCCATACCTCCGATCTTCTGGTCCTCTCTGCTTCTGCTCTCACGCGTGCTGCACTTCCTCTCCCAGCCGACGGCTCCCTTAGCAACGGCATCATGGTTACCAACCACGTGGGTACCGTCTCTTCCTCTGGCGCGCGCTCTGACTCCTTACTGAACTAGAGGCATTCCCAGCCCTTCTGGGAGACGCCTCCTCGTTCAGAGCTGTACTGTTTTGCACCAATCACATTCTGGCTTTGTCTATTTAAAATCCACCCTGTCACTTCCTCTCTGCCGGTTATAGACTCTGCCTGTCAGAACTGTGACCTGCTAACCTTGTGTGCCTAGTGTCTTGCTTTGCTTACCTAGTGAATTGACCGTTGCCTGACCCTCCTGCCCTGCCTATTTTCCTACCCACCTGTTGCCTAGTGTTTCCCGTCCTCATTTCTCCCACCATCTTTTGTACTTACCTTCCCGGCTCCCCTGGTCTCTCCTGTTTGCGTGTGTTTGTATCTCTCTGAGACTCTTGAGTGCTTGTGTGTACGGTAGCCCCTGACAGTCTGTTTGTATTGTAATCCGCTTCTTGTCTTCAGTGCCTCGTTTATTGTTCTTTGTTTGTCTGTCCCCGGTAGTCACTTACCTACCGGTTCTGCTCCCTCTTATTCGTTGTTCTAGTCCTCTTTGGTTCACTGTGGGGTGTTTTTTATTCCTTTTCTCCGAGTCCAAGTTCAACGGGGTTACGACCATGCCTTCAGGGGCCGCTCCTGTCCATCCCCACCATTAGGGGCTCTGGTGAAAACCACCTGAAAGGTAAGAATCCGGACCCTGGAAGCTTGCTTGCTCACTTCTGTGGGTTCTTTCAAGGATCACTCCGGTACTTTACGGATAAAACCGGTGTATCCTAACACTCACCACCGATTCTCTCCTCCGTTTTACTCCCATCACCTCAGCTCACCACCGATATTACATCTCACCACCACTGATTCTCTCCTCCTTCTCACTCCCGTCTCCTCAGCTCACCACTGATATTATACCTTACCACTACCAATTCTCTCCTCTGTCTCACTCCCGTCTCCTCAGCTCTCCAACAATATTACACATCGCCACCACCAATTCTTTCCTCCGTCTCACGCCCGTCTCCTCAGCTCACCACCAATATTACACCTCACTACCACCCATTCTCTCATCTTTCTCACACCCGTCTCCTCAGCTCACCACTGATATTACACCTCACCACCACCGATTCTCTCCTCTGTCTCACTCCCGTCTCCTCAGCTCTCCAACGATATTACACATCACCACCATCAACTCTTTACTCTGTCTCACGCCCGTCTCCTCAGCTCACCACCAATATTACACCTCACCACAGAATCTCCTTCATCTCACTCCCGTCTCCTCAGCTCTCCACTGATATTACACCTCACCACCACCGATTTTCTCATCCGTCTTACTCCCATCTCCTCAGCTCACCACCGATATTACACATCACCACCACTGATTCTCTCCTCTGTCTCACTCCGGTCTCCTCAGCTCTCCAACGATATTACACATCACTACCACCCATTCTCTCCTCCGTCTCACTCCAATTTCCTCGCTCACCACCGATATTACACCTCACCACCCCAGATTCTCTCCTCCATCTCACTCTCCGCAACTCACTCACCACCGATATTACACCTCACCACAGCATATTCTCTCCTGTCTCACTCCCGTCTCCTCAGCTCTCCAACGATATTACACATCACCACCATCAACTCTTTCCTCTGTCTCCACCTTATCACCACCGATTCTCTCCTCCGTCTCACTCCCGTCTCCTCAGCTCACCACCGATATTACACCTCACCACCGATTCTCTCCTCCATTTCACTCCCGTCACCTCAGCTCAACACCGATATTACATCTCACCACCACCGATTCTCTCCTCCTTCTCACTCCCGTCTCCTCAGTTCTCCACCAATATTACACCTCATCACCGCCGATTTTCTCCTCCATCTCATGCCCGTCTCCTAAGCTCACCACCGATATTACACTTCACCACCACCGATTATCTGCTTCATCTCAACCTCGTCTCCTCAGCTCAGCACCAATATTACACCTCACCACCACCGATTCTCTCCTTCGTCTCATTCCCGTCATCTCACTTACCACAAATATTACACCTCACCACCTCCGATTCTCTCCTCCGTCTCGCTCCCATCTCCTCAGCTCACCACCGATATAACACCACCACTGATTCTCTCCTCCATCTCAGTCCCGTCTCATCAACTTTCCACCGATATTGCACCTCACTGCCGTCGATTCTCTCCTCCGTCTCACACCCATTTCCTCAGCTCACCACCGATATTACACCTCTCCACCACCGATTCTCTGCTCCGTCTTGACCCCGTCTGCTCAGCTCACCACCAATATCACACCTCACCACCCCAGCTTCTCTCCTCTATCTCACTCCCCTCTCCTCACTCACCACTGATATTACAACTCACTACAGCAGATTCTCTCCTCCGTCTCACTCCCGTCTCCTCAGCTCATTACCAATATTACACCTCACCACAGATTCTGTCCTTCGTCTCACTCCCATCTCCTCAGCTCACCACCGATATTACACCACACCACCACCGATTCTCTCATTCGTCTCACTCCTCTCTCCTCAGCTCCCCACCGATATTACACCTCACCACCACCGATTCTATCCAATATCTCACTCCTGTCTCCTAAGCTCAACACCGATAATACACCTCACTACCACCCATTCTCTCCTCCATCTCACTCCCATTTCCTCACTCACCACCGATATTACACCTCACCACCCCAGATTCTCTCCTCCATCTCACTCCCCTCTCCTCACTCACCAGCGATATTACACCTCACCACCGATTCTCTCCTCCATCTCACTTCCATCTACTCACTCAGCACAGATATTACACCTTACTACCGCTGATTCTCTCCTCTGACTCACTCCCGTCTCCTCAGCTTACCACCAATATTACATCTCACCACCGCCGATTCTGTCCTCCGTCTCACTCCCGTCTCCTCAACTCTCCACTGATATTACACCTCAACATCACCGATTCTCTCCTTTGTCTCACTCCCGTCTCCTCAGGTCACCACCGATCTTAAACATCACCATCGCAGATTCTCTCCTTCATCTCACTCCCGTCTCCACAGCTCACCACCGATATTACACCTCACCACCACAAATTTTGTCTTCCATCTCACTCCCTTCCCCTCAGCTCACCACCGATATTACACCTCACCACCGCCGACTCTCTCCTCCATCTCATGCCCGTCTCCTCACTCACCACCGATATTAAACCTCACCACCGCCGATTCACTCCTCTCTCTCACTCCTGTTTCCTCGCTCACCACTGATATTACATCTCACCATCCCAGATTCTTTCCTCCATCTCACTCCCCTCTCCTCACTCACCTCCGATATTACACCTCACTACTGCAGATTCTCTCCTCCGTCTCACTCCCATCTCCTCACTCACCACAGATATTACACCTTACCAAAGCCAATTCTCTCCTCTATCTCATGCCCGTCTCCTCAGCTCACCACCGATATTACACCTCACCACCACCGATTATCTGCTCCATCTCAACCCCGTCTCCTCAGCTCACTACCAATATTACACCTCACCACCACCGATTCTCTCCTTTGTCTCACTCCCGTAATGTCACTTACCACCGATATTACACCTCACCACTGCAGATTCTCTCCTCCCTCTCACTCCCATCTCCTCACTCACCACCGATATTACACCTCACCACCACCGATTCTCTCCTTTGCCTCACTCCCGTAATGTCACTCCCCACCGATATTACACCTCACCACCGCAGATTCTCTCCTCCCTCTCACTCCCATCTCCTCACTCACCACCGATATTACACCTCACTACCACCCATTCTCTCCTCCGTCTCAATCACGTTACCTCGCTCTCCACCAATATTACACCTCACCACCCCAGATTCTCTCCTCCAGCTCACTCTCCTCTCCTCTTTCACCACTGATATTACATCTCACCGCCGCAGATTCTCTCCTCCGTCTCACTCCCATCTCCTCACTCACCACAGATATTACACCTCACCACCGCCGATTCTCTCCTCCGTCTCACTGGCTGGAGAATAGGAAACAGAGATTTGTGATAAATGGAACATTTTCTAATTGATCAAAAGTTTTAAGCGGTGTACCTCAAGGTTCTGTGCTGGGAACACTCCTTTTTAATATATTTATCAAGGACCTTGGTGATGGTTTAGAGAGCAAAGTTTACATTTTTGCAGATGACACTAAACTATATAAGGTAATAGAATCAGAGCAAGATGTAGTGTCTCTACAGAGCTACCTGAATAAACTGGAGGATTGTGCGGCCAAATGGAAGATGAGGTTTAACATAGACAAATGTAAGATTATGCATTTAGGGATCAATTTAGTGAAATCTTTAATGGAGAAAGATTTGGGAGTGCTTGTGGACTTAACCAATAGTACTCAATATCAAGCAGAAGCTGCATGGGGCATTAAAGTATTAGCATGCATAAAAAGTGGCATACATGTGTTGAATAGTGTGCAGTGTGGAAATCCACAAGATCCTGATGTAATCGCAAACCATTCAAAGATTCGGTCCAACCCAAAAAAAGATTTTATCCAAGTATGAAAGGTTTATCCAAAAGTGCTAATCCCACCAAACAGAAGTGCAGACTAGTAGCTGTGACTTCACTATCAAAGCCTCTGGCCTTCAGAGCCCAAGCATTTCCTATTTAACACGTAATATCAAAGGAAGGTCTTCTGCCCTCTTGATAGGTGAATCTTCATGGTCATCTTAGATTCCGTGCGCTTCACTGAATACTGGCGGTATTTAGCTTATTGAATCCTTCTGCGAATTAAACAAAGATTTAATGGTTTGGAACACATTTCGTTTACTAAATATACATAACTCCTACATGAAAATATATTAGATAAACTGTTTATTAATGTGTAAAATCTTTAGAAATAGCCTGTGAAAGCACGCTAATGCACGGATGCCTAAATGCACGTTCATACATTGGGGTAGATCCTGAACTACGTGTGTGCGTACGTATATTAGCGGTGTGTATTTTCGTACACGTAAGGTCAATACACTCCCCACGGCACACCCCTTGCACGTACGTATTTTCTCAAATTACGCGATCCAAACCCTACCTTAACTTTTCCTAACGTAACAGAATACGTCCGCTAACGGGCGTACAGACTACGCGAACGTACGCAGCTTAGCATGCCCATACTGTACACTTTAAATACCACCTCCCGCCTACTTCACGTAAAACGCACGTATTGGTCACTAACGTAAATTTGGCACGCCCACACGTAAGTATTTACGTTAGCAATACGTGAATTCTCCATACGTTTGAAAATACGCTACGTGAATGTGCGTATTTTCTGCGGTGCGCATGCGCAGTGCGTACAAATCTGCGAATTTACATGTCCGCCACACGTAAATTCGCGGAAATGCGTAGTTCAGGATCTGCCCCATTGTTGTTAGCCCTAGCAATGATTAATATTATTATGAGATTTTATATAAGATATTTTGGTGTTCACAGATGCAAGGGAAGACAGTGTAATTTTGCCATTATATACATCGTTGGTAAGGCCTCATCTCGAATACGGAGTTCAGTTCTGGGCATTACTCCATAAAAAAGACATTTTGGAACTAGAAAGGGTTCAAAGAAGGGCGACAAGATTGATAAAGGGCATGGAGTCATTGAGCTATGAGGAAAGGCTAGCCAGTTTAGACATGTTTACTTTAGTAAAGACGTCTAAGAGGAGATATGATTACTATATACAAATACAAAATTTTTTATGATAGGGTAATAACTCCATCAAAAACTAAGATTTCTCTTATGGGCACTCTGGGTCTCTGTTAATAGAGAATATTTGTTTTATATAACATTCATTCATCTTTATTAATATGCATTAAAAGTAATGTGATGACCCTATATTTGACTTTGTGTTGTGAAATATATTATTAATATAAAAAAATTCCTACAGTGCATTACACAGATAATATTTATAAAAAATGAATATGTATTGGTTCTACTTATCCATTTACATAGGATATTTGATATTATTAATGTCTCATAATTAATTAATATTAGTGTCCACTCTTATCATCAGATAATATCATGTATCACACATTTATTGAAAAGCCAACAGCTTAATGTACACTCTTGTGTAATTATTCTGTTATGTTGCGTGTCATGCAGAGGTTGTTACAAATGGTTTACTGTATTATGGATGATGGTTACAACTATCATAAATATAGTAACATTTCTCCTCTTGTTGCTACTGACATTTATTCCATCTTGTGCACATTTGCAGAAATATACCAGAGTGTAATAAACTATATGTGGCATTCAATTAAAAGTGACACTGTTTTCTGACTATTGATATTATATATTTGAGACAAAGATCTGGATTAACAACCCAGTATCTATAAGATATCAGTTGATCAGTTGGAGATGGTTAGCAGATCCCAAAAGTAATATTTATAGTGAGATAAGCCTAATTGCTAGATTCTTAATGTTGAGCTAGCAGTATCTTCACTTTTCAATATATAGGGGTATGGTCAATATAGTGCTTAGGTCTGAATAACGTTGCCACCTATCCCCTGAAACCACAAAATAGAGCCAGTGATCTGAGTTAATAACCCTTATGTCTATAGGGTGTCATTTCCCCCTGGATATTTATATATACATTAGTAATCCATGTGAATGGAGTATATTAATAATAAACAAATTCAAAGTAATTAATCATAAACTAATCATGTATACCAAATATATATATTCTAGTCATCATATTCAAATGATTCTAATACTGGTGCGTTGTGAACAATATGTGTGACAATAGTGGAAACTTAATAAATAAATAGATATCTGTGATAATCATAGTTAAATTAATGTGAAAATAAAATGTGCAAATACTTATAAATTCATTATATACATTTATCATATTTATAAGACTTAAGTTCTAGTGTAAATGAGTAATGAATCATTGGGCCTGATCCAGATCTACGATGTAGCGCTGAGCGTGCTAACGCTCAGCGTTACATCGCTGACTCCCCCCTG
>WWET01005136.1:23176-37652 GCA_011038615.1 Limnodynastes dumerilii
GAAGTTGTTGCACAGATTGAGAAAGTTGGTTAAAATTAATGGCATTAATATTTCTACGGGTGCGAGTAGGTGTTGGCGAGTTATAGAGTATAGAGTTAGACTTGGTATGAGAGAGTTTGCAGGTGATAAGGTGATGGTCTGAGAGAGGGTGAGGAAAGTTATTGATATCAGTGACTGAGCATAGCTTGGAGAATGCAAGATCAATGCAATTACCATCCTTATGGGTAGTAGAATCAATCCACTGGGAGAGGCCAAGAGAGGAGGTAAGAGAGAAAAGCTTAGAGGCATGAGGAGAGGGAGGATCATTAATGGGAATGTTGAAATCACCAAGGATAACAGTGGGTAAGTCAGAGGATAAAAAATGAGGGAGCCACGCAGAAAAGTGTTGTAGAAATTGTTGGCAGGATTCACTGGGGGGACGATAGATTACAGCAACACGCAGAGGATAAGGGTTAAAGATGCGTACAGCATGTACTTCAAAGGATGAGAAAGTAAGCGAAGGGACATTAGGTAGAGCAGTAAATGTGACATGTTGTGAAAGAAGTATTCCAACACCACCACCCCATCTGTCTGTTTATGCAGGAACATTGTATACAGTAGATGGTGTTTTTTGAATCACAGTTAATGAAATGGGAAATTTGATGAGGGATTCCTTTATCTCCTTTATCCTCTATCGGTAATGGTTTTAGTTTTGGCCATATTATGACAGGCTTTGCATTTCTCACATGGATGGGAGCCCTTTGTTGGTATTTTCCATTTGGATATATTGGAAAAATGACTTCAAGTCAATTTATCTTTTAAATTAGGGCTTCTCCTCCAGCTTATCTGTGCCCTTGAGTCTAACTTTGTGGCTAAATATGGGTCAGATCTTAAAATAGACCAATGTTTTTGGATGATGGATTTAATTGAAAACCATTCCTTACAGAAGTCCCCAATGAATCTAATGCTATCATTTGATTTATTTTTAGTCTGTTCCTTTTGATCTTTAGATGCAATTAGAAAAAATAAGAGAAGAGTGGTTTATCTTCCAGGCGTCAGCTTTAGAATTTTTAATCAGTCTCTTGCTGTAGCCTCTCTCACTCAATCTCTGGGAAAGTTCTTCCGCTCTGTGTTTGAATTTATCATCTGTAGAACAATTTTGACTTTGTCTCAAGAACTCAGCTTTAGGTATTCCTCTCAGAACCGGTGGGAAGTGTGAGATCTCTGCTCTGAGGAGACTGTTCGTTAAGTCTGTAGTTAGGAGGCCGTCATCCTGGGCCTGAATTTTAAGGTCCAGGAAGGCTGCCTCCCTTTGACTCATCTCCATGGTAAGTCGTAGACTGAAATGATTAGAATTCAAAAAGGAGATGAATTCCTCCAAAAGAGACTGTGGCCCATCCGAATAATGAGTATATTGTCAATATAACGGGCCCACAACAACAGGTGTTGAATATATCTGTTGTTGTGGCCCTTCATGACTACCATTTCCTCCCACCAGCCTAAAGCGATGTTTGCATATGTGGGGGCACATGAGGCCCCCATAGCTGTCCCCCATTTTTGCAGATAGAACCGATCGTTAAACATGAAGTAATTTTTTGTGAGAACAAACTCTAGCAATTCTAAGAGAAGTTCGTGATTTTCCTTCCCTATCCAGGAAGTATTTAACTGCCTCGATTCCCTTGTCATGCTCTATGCTTGTATATAATGACTCTACGTCGCATGTGGCAATTCAAGAGCCCCTATTAAGTGCAACATCATAGACTTTTTGTAAGACATCGGATGTATCTTGTAGATAAGATGGTAGTTCAACTACAAATTTCCTTAGATGTGTATCTAGAAATTTACTTGCTTGTTCGGTCATACTGCATATTCCGGAGACAATTGGGCAGCCTGGTGGGAGGGTCTCAGGCTTATGGATTTTTGGTAGCATGTAGAAGGTTGGAACCACAGGTTTGTCCACTTTTAGGAATTGGTATTCCATCTTCTGTATGGTACCTTGTTGGTACGCTCTCTCAATCATTTTATCATACATTTCCATGAATTGTGATCTGAAAATAATATAGTATAACAATTCTCATCACTCAGTTGGCGTGAGGCTTTATTGAGATATAGTGTTTTGTCCCATAGAACAATGTCTCCCCCTTTATCTGATCTCTTGATAATGACAACCCCCTCAGCATAACGTTATTCAGACCTAAGCGCTATATTAACCATACCCCTATATATTGAAAGGTGAAGATACTGCTAGCTCAACATTAAGAATCTAGCAATTAGGCTTATCTCACTATAAATATTACTTTTGGGATCTGCTAACCATCTCCACCTAACGCTAAACATGAGAGGAAAATATCACAGGGATAATCATTAAGGCATTAAGCACCCGCTTCCTGTTACATCAGCTGATATCTTATAGATACTGGGTTGTTAATCCAGATCTTTGTCTCAAATATATAATATCAATAGTCAGAAAACAGTGTCACTTTTAATTGAGCACATATAGTTTATTACACTCTGGTATATTTCTGCAAATGTGCACAAGATGAAAAAAATGTCAGTACCAACATTTGTTGCCAGAGGAGAAACGTTACTATATTTATGATAGTTGTAAACCATTTGTAACAACCTCTGCATGACACTCAACATAACAGAATAATTACACAAGAGTGTACATTAAGCTGTTGGCTTTTCAATAAATGTGTGATACATGATATTATCTGATGATAAGAGTGGACACTAATATTAATTAATTATGAGACATTAATAATATCAAATAATTGTCAGACACAGTTCTGTTATACAACTTTATTCCTATGTAAATGGATAAGTAGAACCAATACATATTAATTTTTAATAATTATTATCTGTGTAATACACTGTAGGAAATTAATGATATCAATAATATATTTCACAACACAAAGTCAATTATAGGGTCATCACATTACTTTTAATGCATTTTAATAAAGATGAATGAATTTTATATAAAACAAATATTCTCTATTAACAGAGACCCAGAGTGCCCATAAGAGAAATCTTAGTTTTTGATGTTGTTATTACCCTATCATAAACAATTTTGTGAGCTTCAATATTTTATTTCTTGGTGCACCATCCTCTATTACAGGGATACAGGGTCATAAGTTAAATATGCACTTGTGCCTGGTCCTCTCCTTCTTTCTGTTTAAAATATATACAAATACATCAAGGGTCAATACAAAGAATTTTCATGGCAACGTTTTACCCCAAGGACTGTACACAGGACACGGGGTCACCCACTAAGGTTAGAGGAGAGGAAGTTTCACAACCAGCAAAGGAAAGGGTTCTTTACAGTAAGGGTGGTGAAGATATGAAATTCACTGCCAGTTAAGCAAGTGATGGCAGATTCACCTGATGGGGTTAATCAAGAACTAGTTACGTGAGCGTATTTTCGATAGCGGGTGGCGTCAAATCGGCATTATACTGCACATGCACCTGGCAGATAATACGCCACGTAACTCTGAACGTACTTAGCATCTGCGTACCATCAGCGTAAATACGTACTTAGGGGCGGGTCAATCTTAAGGCACCAGGAATTATGATTTGGAGGCGGAAGGAGGCATTTAAATCATACAGTATATGCGTGCTTAGGCACATATGTACGTGCAGCCATTACGTATGTCAGTAAGGGAAGGTTTGGCAAGTGTAAATCGGCCAAAGTACGTACGGCTGAGGGGAGTGGCCTAGGGGAGTGCATAGTAAATACGCTACGCGTTGAAACGTAATGGAAACGTAGGTCAGGATCTGGGCCGATAAGTTTAAGAAAGAATTAGAATGTTTTTTTGCAGAGAAGGGCATCCAGTGAACCACAACCATTAATTTACAGACAGTAGTTGTGCCAGGGAAAAATAGCACGGTCATCTTGGGTCAGCAGGGATTTTTTTTCAGATTGCAACAGATTGAAGGTTGCTTCATCTGGATCAATTTCAATTATAAAGATAGGGATCGCAGGAGATCCATAATAGATTGAACTTGATGGACTGGAGTCTTTTTTAAACCTTATCAACTATGTTACGATGTCATATTCAGCCTGCCGGTATTACAGTGGTTGAGTGATGACTCACAGTTATGAGTTATGTTGCTCTCTGCCGGGTTAATGAATGGGTGACATCAGCTGCTCTCTGCCGGGTTAATGAATGGGTGACATCAGCCTCATAAATTCTACGGGGGGCCTTTGATTACAATTAAATGGTAAGTAAACAAAGTTATATTGTTTTCTTAAGTCCCTAATACATTTTCCCAGTAGATTGGCAGTTTATGAATGGTGATTTCATGCCATGTATGGTGGACTTTTCCAGTTTTTGGTGAAAGGTGTATATGGACACATCTGTATTTCCATTGCAAATATTTTGCACACCTATTTGTGTTTGTATGTTTCTGTTCAGAGCTCAAAGTGTGTGTGTGTGTGTGTGTGTGTGTGTGTATGTGTGTGTGTGTGTGTTGGGGGGTTATATACATGGGTAAGCCATACCATCACTTCTCCCACTTATTTAATTGAAAAGCTATACATTTTCATTCACTTCTATTATTTGTACATTTTCATACTGCCATTTACACTTCAATCACTGTTTCGAAGTGTATAAAAATCTCTAACTATGTCTAATCACCACAGATGAGTCACAATTCTCATTGGCCATCTGGCACACCATTTTAACTTGTCCGTCTTATCAAGTTCTATATTGTGAACCATCTGTAAGGACCAGGTCCCGGTTAATATTCACTGTTTTTTTCTCCTTTCCATAAAGATTACTGCAGCTTTTTGACATCTAGCCCTTTACCAGTTAACCTCCTTTCAGCAATAATTGTCCTACTGTGCTGAGGCTACATATGTCTCCAGTTGATTAAGATATTCACAATGTCGACAATGATACAGTCACTATAAGGTAGACTATTTTATTGTTTACCTGTACACTCAATGAATTAACTATTTTGTTCACAAAAGTGCCATGTTGACTGCTTTATAATAGACATTGTATCCCTCCCCCCATAAGGTTGATAGCATTTAAGTCATCAAAAACATTGTCCTACCATTCTCTGTACCTTGTGCAATCATATTCCCTCCTTTCTTCCTCTGTGTTTTGTCCTCCTCTGGCTCCTATTTGGTTCCTAGATCATTTCTTTCTCTGGTGCTCTCTGGACCTCTTTGTCATCTGCTCAGTCCTTCTGTGCTCTTTTCTTTGTCCCTCAGTGCTTTGTCCTGCTATGTCCTCCACTCAGCGTCTCCAAGCTCTGTCATTTGTTCATCTGTGCTCTTTGTCCCATTTGACCCTACATGCCTCCACTCACTTTATCCTTCTGTGCTTTGTTCTGCTTTGTCCTCTGCTCTATTCCAATTCACTGTCCTCCCTTCATCTTGATGCTCCAATATCCAGCTTCACTGTCCTTGCTTCTTCAAGTCTCCTATCCTCTTCCAAGCATCCAACCCCCAATGCCTCTTTGCTACCTTTAATACCCTCTCCTCCCACCCCCACCTACCATCCCACCCTCTATATCCATAATTGAGCTTCCCTCCTACTTCTCATCTAAAATTATCTCTGTCAGAAATGACATCTCCTCCACTCTGAACCTCCCCCCAATGCCCACTCAACCATCACAAGTTTTCTTTGTTCCATCCAACGACTGGTGATGAAATTCAGTCTCTACTCCTCTCCTCTCCACATTCAACCTACCTTCTGCACTCTGTTTTCTCCCATTTTCTCAAACACCTCTCTCCACTGCCTTCTCCCATCTATTCCCCCTAGTCTGTTATCCTCTCTTCGTCTTTCAAACCTGCCCTTGTTGCTTCCATCCTCAAAAAACCTAATTTTGACCCCACATCCTCTCCAGTTACCGACCCAACTCCCATCTTCCCTTCGCCTCCAAGCTCCTAGAATGCTTAGTACATCAACGTCTCATCAGTTACCTCTCTGACAACTCCCTCCTGGCCATACTCTCCTGCTTCAAACCCTCCACTCTTTTGGTATCACTGACACTGCCCTTTAATGGTTTTCATCCTATCTCTCTCACTGCATCTCCTCTGTATCCATCCCTAGCTCATCCTCTCCACCTCTACCCTCCCCGTTGATGTCCCTCAGGGCTCTGGCCTTGGCCCACTCCTATTCTACCTCTACACTACTTCTCTGGGTAGCCTTATTAGCACCTTTTATTTCAACCAACCACCTTTACACTGATGACACCGAAAGTTACCTCTCCCCTATGATCTCAACTCCTCTTTCTCCTATATAAGATATCTGACTGCCTTGTGACCTTATCCATAAGTATGGCCCATTGTTTCCTGAATGATATAATTGTTTTCCCCCTCCTAGGGTCTTCCCCCTCCCCTTTGTCACGATCACCTTTTGTGATACTTCTGTTTCCCCCTCTCCCCCAAGTTTGCTGCATAGGCATCATCCTTGACTCCTTCCTCTCTTTCACACCCCACATCCGTATCCTCTCTTAGTCATGCTGTTTCTACCTACGCAACTTTACACGCATATGCCCCTTCCTCACCACTGATGCTACCAAAACCATCATCAACTCCCTAGACATATTAACCCTTCACTACTGTACATCCCTCCTCATTGGTCTCCTGCTCATTCATTTCACCCCCCTTCACTCTATCCTCAATGCAGTTTCCAGGCTCAATTTCCTCTCATGCTGATTTACCTTGACCTCTCCTTTATGTCAAACCCTCCATTGGCTTCCAGTCTGCTTCACAATTCTCTTTAAACTCCTTACCCTTGTCTTCAAGACCATCTCCTCATCCACTGCACCCTACCTCTCCTCACTCATCTCCATACACACTCCTTCCTGCCCCCTCTATTCAGCTAACCACTGTTGTCTGACCTCCCAACTGATTACCACATCTCACACCTGTTTCCAGGACTTCTCCCACTGCACTGGAATGACCTCCCTTCTTCAGTCAGGCTTTCCTCTAAACTGCAGAATTTAAAGCGCTCCCTCAAAACACACTTGTTCAGCCTAACTTCTCCACTTAACATCCTCAGGCTAACGCGTTTCTCTATTTTATGAATCCAGCATTCATCTTGTGCGTTATCTGTGGCCTAGCCACTTCCAGTAGTGATGGCTTAAGGCAACAACTGGGAAGAGGAAGCACATTGGATACATGCATGCAGGACTAAAATTGTGGGGCATGAGACACCATGTCACTCCTCCTCCTATGTGACATCACATGTCATGATGTCACATATAGGAGGAGCTCCATGGACCTGCAAGAGAGATTCACAGATGGCTGATGTGCAAGTTAAGCTTGTTATAAAGAAGTCCTCTTTGTGCATTGGCCATCTGTTGCAGCTGGTCCAGCTCTACAGAAGCAGGTCTCAGCAGTTGGTGACTGGTGAAAGTGACTCATCTATCTTCTACCACCAATACTGTCTGCTGGAGAGCTGAAGGCTAGAAAACTGAGGTGAGTATCGGCCCTGTGCCCTCTCTCTCTCTCTCCGAGCCTTGGAGAAAAATCTTGGCAGTTTGCCCTCTGATGGCAGCTCTGGATGCATGCAGGATCATTGTGGAATTTATCGGCATTGAAGACTGACAAATAAGAAAGTTGCGGAGAAAAGAACGGTACTGACTCTTATTAGAAAACCCTGAGCAAGGGCTGGTCATGACACAACTTTAATATTTTTATTGTTTGTTTGTTTGTTTTAAATAAATGGGTTTCTTATTTAATTATGGTAACACAACTTTGTCACAATATCCCTTTAATAATACCCATAGAGAGATCGTTAATGAACATTGGTCTAATTGGTCTATTGACAATACGTAGATTAGTTCGAGGACATTCTCCCTGGAGTTTTGGTTTCAGGATATAACAGTCTCTAAAAGACATATAACTGTAATAATGCTATTCACCTGTCCCTACATGCTGTGATATCATGTCAGGTAAGACAGAGCAGTAGAGGTACACACGATGTTACCAGTAACTAACCTTCCAATCTATCTGTAACATAACATGCAGAAATATTACTTACACACATTCACAAATTTATGTTCGGTTTCGTTTTGTAGGTTTGTGTCGGAGTAACTAAGTTCATGCACTTAACAAGGTCTGGATCCAGCCCAATATCGTTTTAATAATACCCATAGAGAGATCGTTAATGAAAATCGGTCTAATTGGTCTATTGACAATACGTAGATTAATTCTAGGACATTCTCCCTGGAGTTTTGGTTTCAGGATATAACAGTCTCTAAAAGATCTATAACTGTAATAATGCTATTCACCTGTCCCTACATGCCGTGATATCATGTCAGGTAAGACAGAGCAGTAGAGGTACACACGATGTTACCAGTAACTAACCTTCCAATCTATCTGTAACATAACATGCAGAAATATTACTTACACACATTCACAAATTTATGTTCGGTTTCGTTTTATAGGTTTGTGTCATTTTGGAAAAGATTTTGGGAAGGAAACAGCTGTTTATAATACATAAATAAAAAATAATATTTTGATTTACAGGAGAAAAAGAGCAAGGTTACCATAATTTGATACAACCATAATTATGAACAATTTTAGCATCTTTCGGATATATCAAAGGGTGTAACCAGGTACAAGTGAGGGGGAATTTTTCAAAGAAAGAGATGTATTAGAACACGAGGGCATGCATATAAACTGGAGGCTGGTGGGTTTACAGGCTGTATGCATAAGGATGACTTCAATAAAAGGTGATTATACATGTAATAGGCTGCACTCTGAGGTGGTAGATGCTAACACAGTGGGACAATATAAACATGCTGTCAGTTTTTATGTTTCTATGTAATGTAAAGATAATTGCTAAAGCTTGTAAAATGGACTTGAAAGAGATAATAGATCTACATACCCTCCAACATGACCCATTCCATTAGGTACAAAATAATCTGCTCCTCAGTTTCCAACTGTCAGTTACTATGGTAACCACCTTTGTTGAAGAGACAAATAGTTTTTTAAATATCAGTTAAGTCATTTTACCAGGTGATTGTGAGTTGGAAGATCAGGTGTGGAGTACATTGTACCTAATGGAATGGATCATGTTGGAGGGTCTGGATCTAGACTGAGAAGTGCATTCAAATCAAACAGCTGTGACTGCCTGAGATTGAAGGAGTGAGGTGAGTCACGGGGTAGGGAAGAGGAGGACTAACGGAACCCATTTGCATTACATGTGTGTTCCTGTAAACGAGCCCACTCCAGACCCAAACATAAGTAAGTGGCACATTTTCAGCCGAATCATTTGTACCATTTATAAGATGTGTCTAAGTCAAGGATGATGCTACTGACTGAGACTCCACAGCTTTAGGTGACCTTTGGACGAGCGTTTAACTTTGCAAACATATTACTGAAGGTCTGAAAATGATGCTTATGCATTTAGCTGACTGTTAAGGTAAGTCAACCATCATTTTCATTATATATAACAGTGGACCAATCCTGTACTCACTACTGAATCATGTGACTTTATTGGACTTGACTGTTATGTGAGCGTACATTGGCCTACAGGTCCAGGACTATACTTAGGAGCACACCTGTATTGCTCTTAAAAGATCCTCCTTGACGGCACTGCGGATACCACGTGACGCCTTATAAATAAACATTATTATTATTAATAATAATAATAATAATAATAATTAATACTACTACTACTAATAATAATAATACATTATTTACATAGGATTTTAAAAGCTGGATGCCTTTTTTCTTGTTTCATTCTGTGTTAGACTTGATAAACTCACCATACAGGTTAAACAATAAATCTACTATCAGGACACTGGGTGCTGGAGCTAACCTTTACTCTGCGCACAGCTCCTCTGCCTAGAGTTCATGATCACACAAAGAACAGAGGGGTGATAAAACGGTATTTTTTATTATATTTCAAAATCAGTTCTAAAGCAGCCTGGATGTATAAAAAGCAGACAAATATATAAACCTGATTCACAGTTAAACGACAGTGTGGTTTAAGGTGCATATATTTATATATATATAGATAGATATACTGCGCATGTGTGGTAACTTTTATACGCTATCTACGTTGGACTTAGGAACGCAAATGCCGTGATTCAACACTACGAACCTAAAGTCGCTAGGTTCGTAGTAACTTACGCAGGAAGGGGCGTGCCGTAAATAATTAACTCAGCAGATAAGAAGATTGGGTGGAGAGAGGCATTTAAATGAGCAAAAGAAGGCGTGGTTATGCAGTCACGTTCCTAATTAGATGCCCTGCGCACTCAAATGCGAAACTAAAGTTAAGGAGCCCTATGGCATTCGTAAGTCTCTTAAGAACCTGAAAACCGGGGTTGTGCCGAGGGAGTTGCCTTGCTATTAGTTACATATAAGAACCTAATGCGTTCTTAAGTGTGAATCAGACCCTATGTCACCAATTATCCACTGGTCCAATCTTCTTGGTAATTGCAATCATTACTAATTCCAGTATCCTGATGGAGAGGTCTTTTGTGACAGAGATGAAGCTTAATCCCAGAAAGAGGCCATGAACTCTTACACCCAGAATATTCAGATGCAGCAGGCAGCCATGATGTGAGAGACGAGACACCTAACGTCAAGTTTCACAGTTCCAACTTCACAACTCAAGCTCTCTCTCCAGAGCAAATTCACATGCATTTGGGGCAGACCTTATAGTGTTGTCAGTGGTTGCGGTTGCAGATTATTGACTACTCCTTAGCTAGGTGACAGATGTTTAAGACAGAGCTCAGTCTCATTTAAAACTGCCCCCTCCACTGCTTTTGGTACTGGGAAATCTGACTTGGTCCGAGGGCGGAATGTTTGATGTTGATAAACTCTGCCCTCTGCTTGCCCTCAGATAGGGGAAGGTGACTCCCAATGTTAATGCCTTATGAGCGTTTTGAACCAGGCTTATTACACACACTCTAACTACTTAACTACATTGCACAATCTATTTTAGCTACAGGAGCTCCATATGATATATGTACCAGTATAACACTAAAAGACTAAATATTCCACAGGTCAGAATAAATTATTGTCATAAAAAAGTCCTTGAATGAGACAAAGGATAAAAGAAGTATTATATCATGGGACCTCCTGTTTTGTCACTTCTACTAATAGCATTTGCAAAATCAACACGCTCTGATCACCTGATGTTCTATATTCTACAAGCAATGGATAAGAAGAATCAGACAGCGGTCACAGAATTTCTCCTCCTGGGATTCGGAAACCTCCACAACTTCAGGATATTCATTTTCATCCTCTTCCTGATTATTCATATCTTGGCTTTATCAGCCAATGTCCTGGTTATTGTCTTGGTTATATTTGACAAGAGTCTCCATGCCCCCATGTACTTCTTTCTCAGTCAGTTGTCCTTGTCGGAAATCATGTTTACCAGCAACATTGTACCCAACATGCTGTGGCTGATACTCGCAGGTGGAGGAAAAATATCTATCTCCCGATGTATCATTCAGTTCTTTTTGTTAGGTGTCCCAACCACTGTCCAATGTTTGTTGCTGGCGGCTATGTCCTTTGATCGTTATATAGCAATCTGTAGACCATTACATTATGTCGTCATTATGACCTTCACACGTCAACTTCAGATTGTCACTGTCTGTTGGCTGGTGGGTTTTTCAGTGTCACTTCTTATATATATTTTCTTAATAAACTTACAATTTTGTGATCTCTATGTTATAAATCATTACTTTTGTGATGTTGCACCTTTGATGAAACTTTCTTGTTATGATACATCTTCTGTGGAATTGGCCGCTGCCGCGGTTGCCTATCCTATGGTTTTGTGTCCATTTATGTTTATCGTGGTTACCTACATCTCTATTCTCCTAGCCATCCTCAAGATCTCCACCACCAGCGGAAGACAAAAAGCCTTTAACACCTGCAGTTCACACCTCACCATTGTGTGTCTGTACTATGGAACTCTGTCATCTATTTATATAGTTCCCCCTAAAGAAAACTCTATAGATGCAAATAAAGGTATTTCTCTACTTTATACACTAGTAACTCCTTTGTTAAACCCTCTGATCTATAGTTTGAGAAGTAAGGACATCCGATCTGCATTTTTTAAGACTGTCAACACTTTGAAGCAATGGAATCCATTGTAGATGTATTTGAAATGACAGTGCTTCCAACTAATACACTTTAATAAGAGTTTCAGAATCAAAATGCCAGAGTACATTGAGTATCATAAACCTTTAAAGGCTGGAATATGAAATGAAATAGATTTTTTTTAAATGAAAGTTTGGAAAGCTTTACTTAAATTTCACCCGGACGAAGTTCCAAATCAATATATTGCCTATATCTTACCTAAAATCTGTTGTGTATGGTAGGAATCTTCTTCCAGCATCTGCTAATATACCTGATTGAGACAGCATTATCAAAGATTATGTCCATATTGTGATATTATATTTGGGGCCAGATTTACTAAAGGTTGATTTAATAGTTTTGCACCTTAATACACATAATAATAAACATTTAAAATATTCCTAATACTGACAGTTATGATGTCTTCGTTGCTTTATTGTTTGTGGTTGTGGAAACCGGAATATGGACAATAATAATATAATAATATATGTCATATATATGTTATACCAATCTGTTAGGCTTCTGTTATCTGAATCTTAGACAAAAGCAGAGTTAACTATTGATATGGTAATTAGCAGGGACTTCCCTTTGATCAGGAGAAGCCTCTCCTGCCCCAACACTGGCCCAATCAGAGATGTTAGAGATTATCCAATCATAGATCAGGAAAGTTGTAATGGAAAGAGAGAGATCTTTTGAGTCTCAGAGTGCCATCAGAGCTGAGAGGAAACAGATGAAAGAGCCAAGATGGCTCACCTAATATATATAGGTTGGTGAGTATAGGAATGTATACAGCATATCAGGGTATCCTATTTCTATTCTTCTATAACTTCATTCTAACTTAATCTAACATAATGTGCTCTAGTGACCTAATGTTAACTCTGTATTTCAAACTTATCCTACTTTAAAGCACACTTAAATTTTTTATTTCTAAACTCTGCTGGATAATGTGAAAATCCCTTTGTAGCCATCTTGGGTAACGTGTTAGCGGCCATATTGGAAAGATCCTTTGTTTAAATGAGCTAATGTAATGTCTGTTATCTGTGTATTCCTGTAAATGTATAATAAATGATTGTTAATCTTTGTTAAACCTTATTAGACAGATCAAAGCATGTCATTCAAAAAATATTAATATTAACATGGTCCTTCATCTTCTGGGTCCCTCTGGTGAATATCTCCTGTCATTACAGGGGCCCTATTTATACTCTCTGACGGAACTGCCAACATTCACTGGATGCTAGGAGAGACATTTAATAGAAGTGTTTAATTGTACGGGGAAATAATATGCAATGGCATGCCATTAACCCTTGGCATGCTTCCTGGAATATATGAGCATGCTGTGCTTTCTGGTACTATATGCCACAGCATGTTAAGGGTTAATAGCATACCACGGCAGGGGTTTTCAGTATTGTTAATGACATTTTTTTATTTTTAATACTTTTACTGTATTTTTTTTTTTTTAACATTCATTTTTATTGAAAATTTCCAGTCAGTACAATAACATTACAGAACATAAAATGACTGCCGTATAAATTTTGCCAATGTAACCAAGAAATATATCTTAACAAGATTAGGACATTTTAATAATAGACAAACAAAAGTAAAGAAAAAAAAAAAAAGAAAAAAGGGGGAAGGATACACGAAGATTGAAAATACAGAGAACCATGTATGTCACTCACTTAGTTAGAGATCATTATATGAGACAGGATAATAGATGTGAGAGGCTCACACCTGGGGACCTGAGGAAAGGTACATATAGCATAGATGAGCTATTAAGTAAGGGTAAAATCAATCCAACTATCACTCAAACAGTTAACAGAGGAGGGTCTGTCGAGCCAATATGTTCGGGGGACTCACATCCGACCGGGGTTCTAACAGGAACGAGTGTGGGATTGTATGCCAAATATTCCGCCCATAGAAACCATTGGCTTGCAGGGGAAGTAGCAGTGGCAGAATATGGAGTGTCAAGCGTCTCTATATTATAGTTATAGTCCATATCTATAACCTTAGGTATAGAAGGCGGGAGGGAGGATTTCCAGGCTTTCGCCGCTGACGGAATATGACCTAGAACATACCATCTGTCTTTAAGAATACTAGAGGGGTATAAATGCAACAATGAGGTCTCCGGGGTGAGCTCAATCTGTAAATTGCACACTTTAGAGGCCAGATGTGAAATTTGAGACCAAAAAGGTTGGATAACCGGACAAGACCAAAAAATATGCAGAATATCTCCCACTTCCCTGCAGTGTCTCCAACATAACATAGGGCCTGATCCAGACCTACGCCCGCCATCGCTAGGACGGCAGGTGTAAGCGTAAGATCGGCTTTTCAGCCGATCTGCCATGCGCCGAGCAGATGTTGCATCGGGCGTCCGTAGCAGCACCGTAGGCACGCTGGAGGGGACGTCCCCCAGCGTCCCTATGTTCAGGTTAGTGGTAGGTGGGC